>CM059435.1:119093320-119385820 GCA_030390025.1 Squalus acanthias
TAGAATGTAAAGGGGGGGAAGTTTTGCAACAGCTACACAAAAGCCCTGGTTAGACCACATCTGGAGTACTGTGTATGGTTCTGGGCACCGTACCTTCGAAAGGATATATTGCCCTTGGAAGGAGTGCAGCGCAGATTCACCAGAATCTTACCAGGGCTCCAAGGGTAAGATTGTGAGGAGAGGTTACATAAACTAGGCTTGTATTCCTGGAATATAGAAGGTCAAGGGCTGATTTGATTGAGGTTTTTAGGATTTTGTAAGGAATTGATAGGGTAGAAAGAGAGAAACTTTTCCTGCTGGTGGGGTAGACTTGAACCTTAAAATCAGAGCCAGGCCATTCAGGAGAGAAGTTAGGAAACACTTCATCACGCAAAGGGTGGTAGAAGTGTGGAACTCTCCCACAAAAAGCAGCGATTGCTAGCTCAATTATTAATTTTAAATCGGAGATCGATAGATTTTTGCTAGACAAGGGTATTCAGGGATACGGAGTCAAGGCAGGTGGATGGATGGAGTTAGGAGCATCAAGGAGCCCTAGTAAAACTGAAGTCAATGGGAATCAGGGGGGAAAACACTCCACTGGCTGGAGTCATACCTAGCACAAAGGAAAATGGTTGTGGTGGTTGAATGTCAATCATCACAGCCCCAGGACATCGCTGCAGGAGTTCCTCAGGGCAGTGTCCGAGGCCCAATCATCTTCAGCTGCTTCATCAATGACCTTCCAACATAATGTCAGAAATGGGGATGTTCGCTGATGACTGCACAGTGTTCAGCGCCATTCTCAACTCCACAGATAATGAAGCAATCCATGCCCGCATGCAACAAGACCTGGACGACGTTCAGGCTTGGGCTGATAAGTGACAGGTAACATTCATGCCACAGAAGTGCCAGGCAATGACTATCTCCAACAAGCGAGAGTTTAACCACATCACCTTGACATTCAATGGCATTACCATCACCGAATCCCCCACTATCAACATCCTGGGGGGGTCACCATTAACCAGAAACTTAACTGGACCAGCCACATAAATACTGTGGCAACAAGAGCAGGTCAGAGGCTGGGTATTCTGCGGCGAGTGTCTCACCTCCTGACTCCCCAAAGCCTTTCCATCATCTACAAGGCACAAGTAAGGAGTGTGATGGAATACCCTCCACTTGCCTGGATGAGTGCAGCTCCAACAACACTCAAGAAGCTCGACGCCATCCAGGACAAAGCAGCCCGCTTGATTGGCACCCCATCCACCATCATAAACATTCACTCCCTCCACCACCGGCGTACCGTGGCTGCAGTGTGTACCATCCACAAGATACACTGCAGCAACTCACCAAGGCTCTTTGGGCAGCACCTCCCAAACCCGCGACCTCTTCCACCTAGATGGACAAGGGCAGCAGGCGCATGGGAACACCACCACCTCCAAGTTCCCCTCCAAGTCACACACCATCATGACTTAGAAGTATATCGCCGATCCTTCATCATCGCTGGGTCAAAATCCTGGAACTCCCTACCTAACAGCACTGTGGGTGTACCATCACCACATGGACTGCAACGGTTCAAGGCGGCGGCTCACCACCACCTTTTCAAGGGCAACTAGGGATGGGCAATAAATGCTGGCATTGCCAGCGACACCCTGATCCCATAAACGAATAAAAAAAACAGATCAATCATGATCTCACTGAACGGCGGAACAGTTGGAGGGGCTGAATGGCCTCCTCCTCTTCATATGTTCACCGTTGCAGATTGGTTGTGCCCAGTTTTCACTGGTAAAGTAGATGCGACCAATCAGAAGATCAAGCCAATTGAATCTAAATTCAGTACACAGAATGGAAACAGCCCGTGCGGTCCAACCAGTCCGCGTTGGTGTTTATCCTCCACATAAGCAGTATCCTAATCTCGCGGTCCTGCCCTGTTTCCCATATCCTGTTATTCCCCTTTCCTGCAACAACCCATCTAAACTAGTCTTAAATATTGACACAGCGTCTGCTTTAATCACTAACCCTGGTGGCGCATTCCACAGCCTCACAACTGTGTGTGTAAAAAAAAAAGTTTCTCCTGCTCTCGGTCCCGAATCTCTTAAATTTAATCTTATATATCTATCACTTGCATTCTGTACCCCTCAATCACTGGAAACAGTCTGTTTCTATCTCCGCTGTGCCATCCCCTCAACTTTAAACATCCCCATTAAATCACCTCTTAATCTCCTCAGTTCTGATGAAAACAGTCGCGATATAACACGTCTATCCTTGTATTTCCTCATACCAGACAGCAGATGAACAGGAGTGGGCCATTCAGCCCCTCGAGCCCGTCCCGCCGTTCAGTTAGATTACGGCTGATCTGTATCCTAACTCCAGTTACCCGCCTTGGTTCCATATCCCTCAATACCGTTAACCAAACAAAAGTGTATCTATCGCAGTTTTGACCTTTTCAATTGACCCCCAGCCTCAACAGCTTTTTGGGATACACACTTCCAGATTTCCACTCCCGTGTGTGAAGAAGTGCTTCCCGACATCACCCCGGAACAGCCTGGCTCTAATTTTTGTTCTGGACTTCCCCCACCAGAGTAAATAGTTTCACTCGATCCACCCTATCAACTCCTTTAATCATCTTAAACACCTCAATTAAATCACCCCTTAATCTTCTATATCAAGGAAATACAAGCCTCGTCCCAGTACTCCTTGGATTTTGCATCCCAGTAAATCTGCACTGTACCCTCTCTATTGCCTCAACATTCTTTCTGTAGCGTGGAGCCAAAAACTGCAGCACAGTTCAGTCTCAAAGGGCCAGGAGCTTTCCTTGGCATCAGTGCAAAGCCAAAATTATGCAGATTTCTAGTAGAGTATAGGACCCACGTTTTGTTAGTAACTGGAACATGTGCGCTCTGCAGAAACTTTTCTGCAAGTGATCCATTGTTGTTGTGACCTGTATATTTTTATTTCTCCAAGTTTAAAACAAAGCATCTCCCTTCTCTTCAATTGCTTGTTCCAACATGCGCTAGGCTGCAGCCAAGAGTGCTGGCAGTCACTTAGCCGGAGCTTTTCTGCAACTGACGAGAGTAATGCGGAGATCAGCCATGGCAAACATGTTCCCTGATGTCGCCCCTCACTGCCCAGTAGGAAGTCACACATGGGGGAAATCACAGTTGACTAACCTGCACCGACCAGTCTGTGTACTGCACATTAACACGCCAACGTAACATGCCATCAAGCTGCCTTCTCACGTGACATTCTTAAAATGTAGGAAACATCTAGCATGGAAGGAAAAAAAATACCAGCTATTTGAAGTCCATTCACTCTGCAGGCCAAGGACAATGGCGGGTATTAGCTACTGGTATCCCAACACAGATAAAGGTCGTTCTCTTTAGAGCGGAGAAGGCTATGAGATTTCATAGAGGTGTTTATTTACTCCATCTAAACATTTCATGATTTTAAAGAGAAACTGTTTCCTTTGGCTGAAGGGTCGATAACCAGAGGGCACAGATTTAAGGTGATTGGCAAAAGAACCAGAGGCGAGATGAGGGAAAACTTTTTTACACAATTAATTACATAGAATTTACAGCACAGAAACAGGCCTTTCAGCCCAACAGGTCCATGCCGGTGCTTATGCTCCACACGAGCCTCCTCCCACCCCTCTTCATCTCACCACATCAACATATCCTTCTATTCCTTTCTCCCTCATGTGTTTATCCAGCTTCCCCTTAAATGCATCTATGCTATTCGCCACAACTACTCCTTGTGGTAGCGAGTCCTACATTCTAACCACTCTCTGGGTAAAGAAGATTCTCCTGAATTCTTTATTGGTGACTATCTTATACTTATGTCCGAGTAGTGATTAGGATCTGGACTGCCTGATAGGGCGGTGGAAACAGATTCAATCGGAGCCTTCAAAAGGGAATTGGATAAATACTTGGAGAAAAAATTGCAGGGATATGGGGAAAAGCAGGGGAGTGGGACTAAATGAATGGCTCTTTGAAAGAGCCAGCACAGACTCAATGGGCTGAATGACCTCCTTCTGTGCTGTACTATTCTATGATTCTATGAAAAGAAACACAAACTTTTTATTTTGGTCATCCAGGTGACACCTAGAATGATGCACAAAGGTCTCCAAACCGAGAAATCCAGACAAAGAAGAATTTTTGTTTGCGCAATATGCAGTATACATCTTTTCCCTGTAGGGACACATACCCATGGGAATGGCTCTCGCTCCAGTTTACTCAGAGGTAGGGTGGTTTAGATCAGAACAATCCCACCCAGTCCTTTTGCCACAAGTCCATCTCACAGCTTGCTCCTGGACTTGGCACGAGGGCCAGAGAAAGTGTTTTTGTCAAATGCCCAGGAATCCTGAACCCTGATGAAGAACTGTTTGGACACATCTTGCAGACCAGTATTTGGACTTTGAGGTGTCTCATCTTTCTTCAATCATGGCAAAATGTCCTTCATCCCTTCTCAGCATGACCCCCTGAAGAACTGTGTCAAAAATGAAGTCGATATCCACCAGCTACCGACATGAATTGACAATTTGGACAGACACACTTTATTTTCCAACAATATCCTCAGGATCTCTAGCAAGTCGACCAACACGGTCATCTGTGAAAAGGCTTGCTGCAATTCTTTCAGAAATGCTCAGAAAAGACCATCCCTTAATATTCCGTCTCATACATAATTGATGAAGCTATCAAACAGAATGGGAGAGCAGACAACCTTGCCTCATTAACTACACCTGGAGTACTGTGTACAGTTTTTGTTTCCTTATCTAAGGAAGGGTATACTTGCCTTGGAGGCAGTGCAACAAAGGTTCACTAGGTTGATTCCTGGGATGAGAGGGCTGTCCTATGATGAGAGATTGTGTAGAATGGGCCTATACTCTCTGGAGTTTAGAAGGTGATCGCATTGAAACATACAAGATTCTGAAGGGGATTTACATGGTAGATGCTGAGAGGTTGTTTCCCCTGGCTGGAGTGTCTAGAACTAGGGGGCATAGTCTCAGGATAAGGGTTAGGCCATTTAAGATCGAGATGAGGAGGAATTTCTTCACTCAGAGGGTGGTGAATCTTTGGAATTCTCTACCCCAGAGGGCTGTGAATGCTGAGTCTTTGAGTATATTCAAGGCTGAGATGGATAGATTTTTGGACTCATGGGGAATCAAGGGATATGGAGATCGGGCGGGAAAGTGAAATTGAGGTCGATGATCAGCCATGATCTTATTGAATGGCGGAGCAGGCTCGAGGGGCCGTATGGCCTACTCCTGCTCCTAATTATGTTCTTCGAGAAATTAATTGAATGACTCCCATCTGCTCTTAGATGCATCTTCAAACTTGAGGACACATCACAGACAAAAAAAATTGGCCGTGTACTGCCACAGCATCCAGCTGAGTCACGCTTACAAGTTGTGTAAGGGTAGAACTAGGTTGAATGGTAGGTGGTTCTTAACTTCCCAGAGAATCGTGGACTCATGGAACAAGGTGCCGGCTAGTATGGTGAATGGCGATTCCTTGTATTCCTTCAAGAAAGTTTCTGGCTGGGGCGGAGATCACCTCAGACAAGGGGTAGGTCCCCTGTAATATAAACCAGCGTCAATGTGATCTCTTGGACGAGTTTTGATTGCCTAAAGGGGGTTGCAAAGGCATTTTCCAGATTTCTTTCCTTTATTGGTCTGGGTTTTTAACCTGGTTTTTTACCTCTCCCAGGAGATTCCATGGCCCAGGGTGCGTGGGAAGTGTCCGTATCGTGATGCATGGGGCATCACAACTGTATGAGACAGGCTGGATGGACCGGTGGGTCTTTTCCTGTCCGTCATTTTTGTATGTTCTTCATGAGGGTCACAAAGCACGAGGTAGAAAACCTTACAAAAATCAACAAAGACAATTTAAGTGGTTTCCCTCAAGCCTTACAATGCTACATGATCTTACAGAAAGCCAAAACCTGCCTTATACATTATGCAAAGGAACAAAATCTAGCCTTTTCAATGATTCTGTGGGCCTCAGAAGTATCAGGTGCGTGTGTGTGTGACAACAACCCAAAAGAACCATTGTTGTCCTCAAAGGTTCCTCAATAGCTTTCCGTCTCACTGGGATTATCTTGCTCAGGATCACCGAAGATATCTGTGCCTCAAAAGGAATCTTATTCACCAGCCTCAGAGGAGGGCAGCTTCGAAGTGACTGGGCAGCTTCGAAGTGACTGGGCAGCTTCCAGCACTGGCTCCCCAAGATTACTGCTGTTCCCCTCCCTTACCAAGAGGAGCTTTTAGGAATTCGGCATGAATAGTGGATGTAGCTTCAATCTACATTTAGCCATGCACTCCCAGGGAGCGCGTTCATTAATGCTTTCCATCTGAGCAGCAACATTACCAGCTTTTCCAGCCTACATGCAAATGGATCCTTACTGGGGACTGTTGGGTCAAGGTAGCCACTCAGTGGAACCATCTCTGCAGCCCCGAAGGATGCCCTCTCACAGGTTTGCTGGACAGCCATAGATATACACTCCTCTGGAGAAAGTACTTAGCTGCCAGGAGTAGATGGCTCCTGTGCTGGCAGCTCCCCAGGGAGCTCCTTTGCCATCCTTTGCTCTTTTTCCCCCCAGTCTCCTCTCTTCTGCTGTTTAAGTTCCCCTGGCTCTAATAGTGGGTGTATTTTATCCCCAACTGCAAGTTCAAGCTGCAAGGTTAAAGTTACCTGAGCCCACTGCCCATCCCCCGACCATGCCTGTTCTTTGTTCTCAGTGAGCACTGGTTCTTCACTTAAACTTAGCTCCCAAATTCCCAGACCTCTCTGCCGTCAAGACTACGCTTCTCCACTAGACTAGTGATCTAGTGACCAGTGGATCGCGAGTGGAGTTCGGAGCCAGGGATCGCGAGAATATCAGTGCTCATTTGATCCTGAGAGAGACAACATTATTCATGTCCGAGGCCGGGACCCAGGAGCAAGGACAAACCCAGCAGCGAGGCCAAGGCCCAGGAGTGGCACAGCGTGGACCAGCAGTGGGGTCGGGGCCCATGGAAGGTGTGGCACGGGCCAACAGCGAGGTCGGGAGGACCACAATGCATCCTACGAAACCCAGGCAGAGAGGACCTGCGGGAAGGAGGGAGGAGGACAGTAGCATTATGTTTGTGTGTGTGTGTGTGCTAGGCCATTGTAGCAGAGCCCGGTCTCCAATCGTCTTGGATCTCCTTGCCATTGGACCAAGACCTTGCTCTGTCAAGCCCGTGTGGTAGCTGGTGTGCAATGGCCACCCCACGTTAAAAGAATTCATGCACAGGCATCTTCCACCCTTTAAAATGAAGTTTGGGACCTGGAATGTCAGGACCCTCATGGACAACCCCAACAGTGACAGACCGGAACGCTGTACTGCTATCGTTGCCCGGGAGCTCAGACGTTTCGACATTGACATCGCTGCCCTAAGTGAGACCCGGCGGGCAGGGGAAGGCCAGCTCAAGGAACAAGGCAGTGGCTACACTTTCTTCTGGAAAGGCAAACTTGAAGAAGAACGCCGCCTCCATGGGGTAGGCTTCGCCATAAAAAATGAACTAGTTCGACATCTGAGAGACTCCCCTAGCGGTATGAACGAGCGCCTCATGACTCTTCGGCTCACCCTAACCCAGAACCAGTGCGCTATGGTCATCAGTGTGTACGCCCCAACACTGGAAGCCACAGACGAGACCAAAGAGGAATTCTACTCCAGCCTCGAACAATCCCTGTCCCGAGTCCCAACGGGCGACAAGCTGATCCTCCTTGGAGACTTTAAAGCCAGAGTTGGAAAGGACACTGACCTCTGGGGAGGTGTGATCGGCAGAGAGGGGGTAGGGAAAGACAACTCCAACGGTACCCTCCTCCTGTTGAAATGCTTAGAACATGGCCTTGTCATAACCAACACCTTGTTCTGTCAGAGAGACAAGTACAAGGCTTCATGGCAGCACCCTCGCTCCAAGCACTGGCACCTGCTGGACCACGTCATCGTCCGAGCGAGGGACCGCAAGGACGTCCGCATCACCCGCGCCATGACAGGAGCTGACGACTACTGGACAGACCACCGCCTAATCCGCTCTGTCATCTCCATCAATGTAGCCCCAAAATAACGGCGGCAACATAAACAATGCCACAGGAAAATCAATGCTGGAGCACTCATAGACCCCGCTAAGAAAGCCCTATTCAGCCTGCGCCTCACAAACAACCTGACGACTCCTAGTGATTCAGAGACACAGAGTGCCCACAGCGCCTGGTCTGCACTCAAGGCCTCCATAATCAGCACCTGTGAAGAGACCCTCGGTCACTCGACCAGGAAACACCAAGACTGGTTCGACGAGAACGACCAGGAGATCCAGGAGCTAATAAGCCGCAAGCGCAAGGCATTCCTGATCTGGAAACAGCAACAGAACTCGAGAGCAAGAAAGCAGCTCTACAGACACCTGAAGGCCGAGGTCCAACAAAAAACTCGCGACCTAAAGAACAGATGGTGGGCGGAGAAAGCGCAGGAGATCCAGCAGCTAGCTGACAACCACGACGTGCGTGGATTCTTTAGCGCAGTCAAGACCACCTATGGCCCAAGCACCCAAGATCCTACCCCACTGCGGGCCAAGAACGGAGAGCTACTCATCAAGGACAGGGAGGCAGTCAATGCCCGCTGGAAGGAGCACTTCGAAGATCTCCTTAACCGCGACTCTGTCTTCGACGAGAGTGTCCTCAACTCCATCCCGCAGCATGCTACCCGCCACCATCTCAGCACAACCCTAGCCCGGCATGAGGTTGAAAAGGCCATCCGACAACTGAAGAACAACAAGGTCTCAGGAGCAGATGGAATCCCCGCCGAGGCACTAAAGCATGGCGGAGAAGCACTACTGGCGCGAATTCATGAACTAATTTCTCTTGTATGGAAGGAGGATTACAGTATGCAGACGACGCTTGCGTCTACGCTCACTCGGAGGTCGAACTCCAAACCATCGTCAACACCTTCACCGAAGCGTACGAGAGCATGGGCCTTACACTAAACATCCGTAAGACAAAGGTCCTCTACCAACCTGCCCCCGCCACACACTACTGCCCCCCGATTATCAAAATCCACGACAAGGCCTTGGACAACGTGGACCACTTTCCATACCTCGGGAGCCTGTCAATAAGGGCAGATGGCGATGACAAAGTCCAACACCGCCTTCAGTGTGCCAGTGCAGCCTTTGGTCGCTTGAGGAAGAGAGTGTTTGAAGACCAGGACCTCAAACCCGGCACTAAACTCATGGTCTACAGAGCAGCAGTGATACCCGCCCTGCTGTATGCCTCAGAGACATGGACCATGTACAGCAGGCACCTCAAAGCACTGGAGAGGTACCACCAACGCAGCCTCCGCAAGATCCTGCAAAGCCATTGGCAGGATAGGCGCACCATCAGTGTTCTTGCTCAGGCCAACATCCCCAGCATCGAAGCTTTGACCACGCTCGATCAGCTCCGATGGACGGGTCACATTGTCCGCATGCCCGATACAAGACTCCCAAAACAAGCACTCTACTCGGAGCTCCGGCACGGCAAGAGAACCCCAGGTGGGCAGAGGAAACGCTTCAAGGACACCCTCAAAGCCTCCTTGAAAAAGTGTAACATCCCCACCGACTCCTGGGAATCCCTGGCCCAAGACCGCACAAAGTGGAGGAGAAGCATCCGGGAAGGCGCCGAACACCTCGAGTCTCTTCGCCGGGAGCAAGCGGAAGCCAAGCGCAGGCAGCGCAAGGACCACACGTCAACCCAAGCACCCCACCCACCCGCCCCTTCAACCACCGTCTACCCCACCTGTGACAGAGACTGTAGGTCCCGCATTGGACTCATCAGTCACCTGAGAACTCATTTTTAATGTGGAAGCAAGTCATCCTCAGTTCCGAGGGACTGCCTAAGAAGAAGAGTAGTCAGTGTGGATTTAGAAGCAATCTGTTGTGCTTCACTAATAACTGGGATTCTTCTATAGGGAAACTACGTGTGGTGTATTCAGTGAATATAACGCAGAGGGACTTTCAGAAGCTATTTTATAATGGAGTGCAGCAGTGATTCAGCTTGCAAACCACAAGGGGCTAGTGCCTCCAGTGAGATCCAACTCAACTCTAGTGATCCCTGGATCGCGGGCTCTACTTCTGTCTTGGTCATGTGATCGAACACGTAGACGGGGTCTAAGAGGGAGGAATACTTCGCCATCCATCAGAAGGATGCTCACTCTACGTCATTGGAAGATTCCATGAAAGAAAAGACTTGCATTTATATAAAACACCCTTTCACACAGTGTCAGCCGAGGTTCGGTGGGTAGCACTCTCGCATGATTCAGTAGCTCGTGGTTCGCGCCCCACTCACCTGCCAGAACTGAGGGAGTGCTGCACTACCAGAGGTGCCGTCGTTCAGATGAGATGTTAAACCGAAGCCCCGTCTGCCCTCTTGGGTGGACGTAAAAGAACCCACGGCCACTAATTCGAAGAGGAGCAGGGGAGTTCTCCCCAGTGTCCGTGGCAATATTTATTCCCTCAACCAACATCACTAAAAGCAGATTACCTGGTTATCACACTGCTGTTTGTGGGACCTTGAGGTCATAAAGGGCGCCATACAAATGCAAGATCTTTCTTTCAGCAATGTCCCAAAGAACTTCAGAATCAATGCAATACTTTAAACTGCAGTCACTATTATATAGGCATGCACCAGGCAAGGAACCACAAATGGCATGAGATAAATCATCAGTTAATGTGTTGCCTGGTGGCAGTGTTTGAGATGGGAATGTTGGCCAGAATGCAGGAAGAACCCTCCGTTCTTTTTCGAATCGCACCATGGGATCTTTAACAGCCACCTGAACAGGCAGCAAGGGCCTTAGTTTAAACGTCATCTGATAAAAGGCAAGCAGTTTGGGACAGCAAAATATTTCAGATTAATAAAGAGCTGCTCATCACAGCTCAGGTCATGTGGTTGCCACCAATGTGCGCTATTCCCAAAGTGTCTCTGAATACACCTTTGCAGGGTTAGTGTAGATGAGTGTACTAATTTTGGTTAGTTTGATCATTTGTGCAATTGAATGCCAACTCCACTGAGACCATCTCAGAGGGAGGCGGTACCACTAGCAGTTCAGGATACAAGCAGATATTTTATTTTTTTTAAAAAGGTAAATGTTTCCACTTGTGGGGGGAGTCCAAAACTCGAGGTCATAAATGCAGGAGTCGCTAATAAATCAAATAGGGAATTCAGAAGAAACTTCTTTACCCAGACAGTGGTGTGAATGTGGAACTCGCTACCACAAGGAGTAGTTGAGGTGAATAGCGTAGATGCATTTAAGGGGTCAGTGCTGGGTCCCCAACTCTTCACAATCTATATTAACGATTTGGAGGAAGGGACCAAGTGTAACATATCAAAATTTGCAGATGATACAAAGATGGGAGGGAAAGTAGTGAGTGAGGAGGACATAAAAAACCTGCAAGGGGACATAGACAGGCTAAGTAAGTGGGCAGAGATTTGGCAGATGGAATACAACACTGGAAAGTGTGAGGTGATGCACTTTGGCAGGAAAAATCCTAGAGCAATTTATTATCTTAATGGCAAGAAACTGGAGAGTACTGAAGTGCAAAGGGATCTGGGGGTCCTGGTGCACGAAACTCAAAAGGTTAGTATGCAGGTGCAGCAAGTGATTAAGGCGGCAAATGGAATGTTGGCTTTCATTGCTAGGGGGATAGAATATAAAAATAGGGAGGTATTGCTTCAGTTGTACAAGGTATTGGTGAGACCGCACCTGGAATACTGCATACAGTTTTGGTGTCCTTACTTAAGGAAAGACATCCTTGCTCTCTAGGCAGTGCAAAAAAGGTTCACTCGGTTAATCCCGGGGATGAGGGGGTGGTCATATGAGGAGAGGTTGGGTAGATTGGGACTCTACTCATTGGAGTTCAGAAGAATGAGAGGCGATCTTATTGAAACATATAAGATTGTGAAGGGGTTGGATCGGGTGGATGCGGGGAGGATGTTCCCGATAAGGGGTGAGACTAGAACTAGGGGACATAGTCTTAGAATAAGGGGCTGCTCTTTCAAAACTGAGATGAGGAGGAACTACTTCACTCAGAGGGTGGTAGGTCCATGGAATATGCTGCCACAAAAAGCTGTAGAAGCTACATCATTAAATAAATTTAAAACAGAAATAGACAGTTTCCTAGAAGTAAAGGGCATTAAGGGTTACGGGGAACGGGCAGGAATTTGGACATGAGTCTAGGTTCGGATCGGTCATGGCCCTGTGGGTAGTGGAGCGGGCCCAGGGACCGTGTAGCCCGATTCTGCTCCTATTTCGTGTGTGCAATTCTGTTAGATGCAGGAGATGGTTCTGTGATAGATAGTAGATTGGCGGTTAGGATCAGATCAGCCATGATCTTATTGAATGGCGGAGCAGGCTCGAGGGGCCGATTGGCCTACTCCTGCTCCTATTTCTTATGTTCTTATGTTATGTTAAGCATGTGAGGGACAAAGGAATAGAAGGATATGGCGATAGGGTGAGATGAAGAAGGGTTGGAGGAGGCACATGTCGAGCATAAATGCAAGCATCAACCAGCTGGGTCGAATGGCCTGTTTGTGTGTTGTAGACTCAATGGGCGAAAAATTCGGCCCTTCCCACGTGAGTGTGCACACTCACCTGTAAGACGTCCCGGTGCCGGTTTCCTGCATGCGCGGGAAACCGGAACTTCCGGTCTGGTGAAGGGGGCGGTTCCTAGGTGAACCGCATGCGCGCTAGAGGCTGTGCGCACGCAGCACACTTAGATTTTTTTTTCAGGTTTCTACGCGAGGGTAAGTATTGAAGATACTACGCTATTAAAAAGGAGGCGCAAGACCCGTTTTCAACAAGTAGTTAATTAAGTATAATTTAAAAAAATTTTCAACAGGTTTATCTTTTTTAGAGACTTTAAAGAAATGGAAATTTATTTTTATCACTTTTAAAAAGTATTTTAATTTTTTTAAAAATTTAAATTTTTCTTTAAAGTGGTTAATTTATTTAACTATAGTTATTTTATAAATGTGATGGTTTTTAAAAAATTATTTTAAGTTTAGCTGTTCTTTTGGGGCCGATTTCAATTCACAGATTTGACAGGTCTCCTGTCAAATCTATGAATGAAAGATGGTCTGCTGCCATTGGCTCTCCATGGCCCACGTGATCCCAGGGGACGCATCGCACTAACTACGCCCCTGGGACACGCAAGCACTGCGCGCTGGCAGTTGGGAGAGGTCCAGGACCCGAAGTTCCCGTGGGCCCAAAACACAACGGCAGGCGCGGTAGGTAAGAGCGCGCGCGATCCTTACCCCCGTGGCAAGCCGGAGGCGCAAATTTCTGGGCCGATATAACACAAATATTCACAAAGTAACATGAAACACAATTAAATCTGGGGGAAACATCGCACTCAATGACATACTGCAAGTACTGGCTCCCAGTGAACCTATAAATTCTGCATAGCTGTGCACCAAGGTTACCCAGTCACCCAAAGATTGAAACAGGGACCAGCTACCAAAGATATCCTTGCCTGGCCTTTCAACTGCTTGCCTTGGGTGATAGGTGGCTGAAAATGAACATAGTAAAGGAGAAAAGGCAAACTGCCAGTGTCCAACATAAATTCCTGGCTCTGGTCATTATCACAGCTCGGATGCATCTCCCTTTCAGCCACATGCTTCCACACAGGATATGCTCATGGGGACTGCAGATTCAATAATAACTTTCAAAAGGGATTAGATAGTTCTGCTGGCTATGGGAGAAAGAGCAGGGGGGAGTGGGACTAATTGGATAGCTCTTTCAAAGAGCCGGCACTGGCACGATGGGTCGAATGGCCTCCTTCTGAGCTGCATCAGTCTATGATTCTTCCCGGTGTCCTGGTGGATAGTTACTCATCGACCAACATCACAAACAGATTATTTGGTCATTATCACATTGCTGTTTGTGGGACCGTGTTGTGCGCATATTGGCTGCCGCGTTTCCTACATTACAACAGTGACTGTACTTCCAAAGCAATTCATTGGCTGAAAAGCATGTTGGGATGTCCCAAGGTTTTGAAAAGCACGATATAAATGCAAATATTTCTGTCTTTCTTCAAAGAAAACGAATCGTCTCGAGTGTCCCTGCAGGGTTAAATTGGACAAATGCAAGATATTCATATTGCAACAAACAAAACAGAACAATGTGCAGTGAAAGGGTTTCTGGTCTCCAAACCAGAAAGTGCCAAGAATACACAGCACTAACCTGCCTTTTCTTTCAGACGCCGACAGACCTGCTGTGTATCTCCAACGTCGGAAGTTATTTTGCTTTTTCATCTCAAGTGGAGTTCTACCAGAAATATAAGCAACTTAAGACACTGATATGTACGAACTCACAGCAAATATATAGTGTAGAAAGCATAGCTTTCCAGCATTTTTGGTTTCGACTTGATATGGGCACCAATGTTCAGGCACAGATGCTCCAAGTGATCACATGAATTAGTAAGGAGCAGACAGCATTCAACGTGCCTGTTCCTACTCCCATTAAGTATTTATCAGCAGCTCGCATCACAGGTTTGGCCACTTTTCTATTTTTTATTATTCATTCACAGGATGTGGGCGTCGCTGGCAAAGCCAGCCTTTATTGCCTGTCCCCAATTGCCCTTAAGGTGGTGGTGGTGGTGGAGCATCTTGAACCGCTGCAGTCTGTGCGGTGAAGGTGCTCCCGCAGTGCTGTTAGGTAGCGAGTTCCAGGATTTTGACCCAGCGACGACAAAGGAACGGCGATATACTTCCAAGTCAGGATGGTGTGCGACTTGTAGGGGAACTAGGAGGTGGTGGTGCTCCCATGCGCCTGTGCCCTTGTCCTTCTCAGTGGTAGAGGTAATTTGGCTTGAATTTCTATTGAATCAGTTAAGAATTTTCAAATTCAGCACATGTCCATTCGAGACAGAAAAAAAGATAATCTTGCAAAGGATGTGAAAGATTGAGGTCAATTATTTGCTAAAAAAATGTTTTACACAAAATCTTACATAAAATAATGAAGGAACTTTCTCCCTTCCCCTTAGTCTCCTGTGTCTCTAACCACCTTCAGTTGAGGTGGCAGGCAGGGAATCTTGGCTCTCACTAGCTGTGGGGAAACAAGAGCATGTCTCAAACTTTGGCTCCCCCACCTTCTGTGGCAAAATACCTGATGATTTAAAATTCAATGTCTGCAGGCACGAACCTAATCCCATCACAACATTTCAAATCAGTTTTTGGGATGTGGGTGACGCTGACAAGGCCACATTTAATCCCCATCCATAAAATGATAATGATGGGCCTTCTTCCTGAATTACTGCCATCCTGGTGATAGCTTACGTGCTTAAAATAAATATGCTGAAACTCTTAATATTTTAAATCCTTTTTTTTTTTAAAAAAGGGTATCCTGGTTTCCAAATCCCTCCATGGCCTCGCTCCTCCCCATCTCTGTAATCATTTGCAGCCGTTGAACATCTCTGCTCCCCTCCAATTCTTGCCTCTTGCGTATCCCTGATTTTCATTGCTCCACCATTGTCGGCCGAGCTCTGGAATTCCTTCCCTAAACACCTCTCCTCCTTTAAGGCACTCCTTAAAACCTACCTCATGTCCGGGTATCTGCTTTAGTGGCTCAGCGTCAAATTTTGTTCGATAACTCTTCTCTGAAACGCCTTGCGATATTTTGCTACAATAAAGGTGCTACGTAACTGCAAGATGGAGTTGTTGATTGAATTCATCTTTTTTCCATATGGCGGCAAATATCTACATCGGGAATACAACTAATCCCAACTTTGGCAGTCTCAGTTTTATTCACTTGTTTTTCTTTTCACGTTCTGACTGCAAATGCACTCTCCATCACCAGTGCAACAACCCAGCCGACGTGCTCTGCGCCCAGGAATAGCCGCTCTCAGCTGGGGTGCCAAACCGTGTCCCAGTGAAGAAGGAACAAAACTCACCGAAAAGAGGGAAGCAAACTGAAGGAACAGGCAGCCGTGGGGCCCCAAAACCTGCAGCGTTCTGGCAAGTGGCTAAAATCTTGTCGGGCTGTAACCAAAATCAGATTGCAGAAACTAAACGGAGCAGTTCAGAGTGAAAGTCTCATAGCTGCTACTTCAATGATTAGATTTCACAAATTTTAAACAACTTGCTTTTAAACAGCGCCTTTAGTGTAGTAAAACGTTGCAAGGCGCTTCACAGGAGCGATTATCAAAATATTTGAGACCGAGCCACAGAAGGAGATATTAGGACAGGTGACCAAAAGCTTGGTCAAAGAGGTAGGTTTTAGGCAGCGTCTTGGAGGAGTAGAGAGCAAGGTTGCTTCTTGCATGATAAATATTTCTATGGTTTAATCAACAACTTGCATTTATATAGCGCCTTTAACTTCGTAAAACATCCCAAGGCGCTTCACAGGAGTGTAAATCAGACAAAAATTAACATTGAGCCACATAAGGCGCTATTAAGACAGGAAGCTTGGTCGAAGAGGTGGGTTTTAAAGAGTGTTTAAAGGAGAGAGAGGTGGAGCGGCAGAGAGGTTTAGGGAGGGATTTCCAGAGCTTAGGGCCTCGGTAGCTGAAGGCACGGCCATCAACGGTGGAGTGTTGAAAATCGAGGCTGCGCAAGTGTTATCCCAGGCAATCAAATGGGAGGACTACCAGTGGTTGAGAATAGTATTGAAAACCCAGATTAAAAAGCATAATCTTTTTTCTTTTACACAAAACTTACATTTCTATAGCGCTTTTCACGACCACCGAACGTCCCAAAGCGCTTCACAAACAATGAAGTACATTTTGAAGTGTAGTCACTGTTGTAATTTAGGAAACGCGGCAGCCAATTTGCACACAGCAAGTTCCCACAAACAGCAATGTGATAATGACCAGAACATCTGCTTTAGTGATGTTGATTGAGGGATAAATATTGGCCCAGGACACCAGGGAGAACTCCCCTGCTCTTCTTCAAAATAGTGGCCAGGGGATCTTTTACGTCCACCTCAGAGGGCAGACGGCGCCTCGGTTTAATGTCTCATCTGAAAGCCGGCACCTCCAACAACGCAGCACTCCCTCAGCACTGCGCTGGAGTGTTAGCCTAGCTTTTTGTGCTCAAGTCCCTGGAGTGGAACTTAAACCCACAACCTTCTGACTCAGAGGCGAGTGTGCTACCAACTGAGCCACAGTTGACACTTAATAAATGGCAATCAATCTAACGAGCATTGTCTGATCGAGTTCTGGGATGACTGGTTGGCCTAATGTGTGGAAGAAATTTGAACGCACAAATGATCTAGAAATTTGCCATGCTGAAGAAAGCTATCAACCACGTACATTTGTATCGTACCTTTAACATAATGAGATGTGATGAATAAAGGCATGGTCAAACAGGTAGGTATTGAGGAGGCCTTTGAAGGAGGGTTAAGAGGTAGAAAGAAGGATGGCTTCAGGGAAAGATTCTGAAAATAGGGCCAAGACGGCTGAATGCTCTGCGATCGAAAGTGCAGTGAGCGAAGGTGGAATGCAAAATGGGCCAGTCAGAATATTGAATGATGCACACTGGCAGTGTATGGTTAGAAGAGCTTGTAGAGGCTGGGAGGAACAAGGCCAGTGAGGCAATTGCAGACAAGGACATGGAGTTTGAATTCAATGCATTGGAGGACAAGCAGCCAAGATAGTGAAGGGAAGCTGGGCAACTATTATCCTTGCAGAATAGTTTACTTAAAATACAAGTTTAAACTATTTTGTAAATAGCCCAGTTAACGAATATAAGATTGCATATTGAAGATGACATTGGGAGAAAATCTCACTCCAGAGCGACCTAGTGTTATAGCCTACAACTAGAGTGACTGCTGACATTGTAAAATTGAGTGGGAAATGTTGACACAAAAGCGAGACCAAACAGCATGACAACAGGAAGTGAGCTTTGTGGACGAGAACTCCGTACAAGATTTTTAACAAACGAGATACAAGAACTTTGCTCAGAAAACTACAGACGATAGTTAAAGGTTTTATTTGTTAAAACAATAAAAAATACATTGAAGCAGCACAAAATGAGGTGGATTCTTCAAATGGCAGGCTTAGCATGAGGGACCATTCTTGATGAATATTTTAGGTGCTAGAATTTAGGGTCTCATGGAGCAATCCCAAGATTAGAAACACAAAAAATTCACAGTCAAGTTACATGGCATCAAGTATATCAAGTTCAGAATGGGTTCCGTCAGGACCACTCGGCTCCAGACCTCATTACAGCCTTGGTCCAAACATGGACAGAAGAATGGAATTCCAGAGGTGAGGCAAGAGTAACTGCCCTTGACATCAAGGCAGCATTTGACCGAGTGTGATACTAAAGAGGCCCTGGTAAAACTGAAGTCAATGGGAATCCAGGGGAAAACTCTCCACTTGCTGGAGTCATACCTAGCACAAAGGAAGACGGCTGTGGTTGTTGGAGGCCAATCATCACAGCCCCAGGACATCGCTGCAGGAGTTCCTCAGGGCAGTGTCATCTTCAGCTGCTTCAATGACCTTCATTCCATCATAAGGTCAGAAGTGAGGATGTTCGCTGATGGTTGCACAGTGTTCAGTCCACTCGTAATTCCTCAGATAATGAAGCAGTCCGTGCTCGCGTGCAGCAAGACCTGGACAACGTCCAGGCTTGGGCTGATAAGTGGCAAGTAACTTTCACGCCACACAAGTGCCAGGCAATAAACATCTCCAACAAGAGAGTCTAACCACCTCCCCATGACTTTCAATGGCATTACTATCATCAAATCCCTCACCATCAACATCCTGGGGGGGTCACCATTGACCAGAAATTAACTTGGCCAGCCACATAAATACTGCGGCTACAAGAGCAGGTCAGAGGCTGGGTATTCTGCGGCGAGCGACTCACCTCCTGACTCCCCAAAGCCTTCCCACCATCAACAAGGCACAAGTCAGGAGTGTGATGGAATACTCTCCACTTGCCTGGAAGAGTGCAGCTCCAACACTCAAGAAGCTCAACACCATCGAGGACAAAGTAGTCCGCTTGTTCGGCGTCCCATCCACCACCTTAAACATTCACTCCCTCCACCACCGGCGCAACTTGGCTGCAGTGTGTACCATCTACAAGATGCACTGCAGCAACGCGCCAAGGCTTCTTCGAGAGCACCTCCCAAACCCGTGACCTCTACCACCTAGAAGGACAAGGGCAGCAGGCGCCTGGGAACACCACCACCTCCAAGTTCCCCTCCAAGTCACACACCATCCTGACTTGGAAATATATCGCCGTTCCTTCGTCGTCACTGGGTCAAAATCCTGGAACTCCCTCCCTAACAGCACTGTGGCCGTACCTTCACTGCACGGACTGCAGCGGTGGCTCACCACCACTTTATCAAAGGCAATTAGGGTTTGGCAATAAATGCCGGCCTTGCCAGCGACGCCCACATCCAGTGAATGAATCAAATAAAAATACAAGTGCATTAAAAATGACACTGCAATTGAATTATCCTTCTCAGTAAAGATGTGGGACCTTAAAGCCAACAGCCCAAAAGCAATAGCACAAGAAAATTCAGTGCGCAATTTGAAATGGAATGATACAATTACCCAATTGGGCACTCAGACCAGGCGAATAAGGCACTCTGCAACACAGATACAAGAAAGGTTTGTCGAAGCAACTTCAAACCTGTAGCTTGGGAATACTACATCGTGATGACTCACAGCAACTACATATTAGAACAGAAACACACAAACCATATTTGAAGTCGGCGAAAACACTGAAGTGTTAACTTAGCTTTAAACTTAGTTACATCTTAACATAACACTCAAGTTTTGTCCTCCGTCATCCCTCCCCCTCTTCTCCTGATGGTGGTGACTTCTTACATAGAATTTACAGCACAGAAACAGGCCTTCGGCCCAACTGGTCTATTCCGGGTATGGTTCCACTGCGCTGGCAGCATTCCAGTACCGGAGATACGCCCGGAACAAGTCTGCCTACTGTGGCAGACTTGGTAATCGAGGCAAAGCCAAACGGGCCCGCGCTCCTCCCAAGATACTGTTGAGTCACCAGCCAGCCTGGCTCATCAATGGAACATGGAGGGGCAGGTCTGGTACTGGGGACCAGGGTTCTTCCGAATAGGCTGCAGATAAGCCAATGCCTCAGTGGGTAAGATGGTCTTGGCTGGACCAACAGTGGGAGGGCTCACTATTGCACTTGTGCGGGTAAGCTACGTGGTTGTCAGCTGGTTACATTTTGCCAACCTGCACCCAAGCTCTGTGGACTTGGAGAATAGGGTGTTATATTAAAATATAACTAATTTTAAAACCAAGTGCAGGAACAGAGACACCTGGAGGTGTATGTACACAAATCTTTGCAGGTGACAGGACAAGTTGAGAAGGCTGTTAAAAAAGCATATGGGATCCTTGGCTTTATTACGAGAGGAAGAGAGTCCAAAAGCAATGAAGTTATGCTAAACCTTTATAAATAACTGGTTAGACCTCAGCTGGAGTATTGTGGCCAATTTCGGGCACCGCACTTTAGGAAGGATGTCAAGGACTTGGAGAGGCTGCAGAGAGATTTACTAGAATGGTTCCAGAGATGAGGGACTTCAGTTATGTGGCGAGAGTGGAAAAGCTGGGGTTGTTCTCCTTAGAGCAGAGAAGGTTAAAAGTTTTGATAAAGGTGTTTAAAATCATGAAGGGTTTTGATAGGGTAAATAAGGAGAAACTGTTTTCAGTGGTAGAAGGGCCAGTAACCAGAGGACACAGATTTAAGGTGATTGGCAGAAGAACCAGAGGCGACAGGAGGATTTTTTTTTTTTTACACAAATGATGATGATCTGGAATGCACTGCCTGAAAGGGTGCTGGAAGCAGATTCAATAGTAACATTCAGAAGACAACTGGATAAATACTTGAAGGGAAAACATTTACAGGGCTATGTGGAAGGAGCAAGGGAGTGGGATTAATTGGAGAGCTCTACCAAAGAACCAGCACAGGCACGATGGGCCAAATGGCCTCCTTCTGTGCTGCATCATTCTATGATTCTCTCTCTTTAGGCTGGGTAGCAGCTAAATAGCAACTCCACACACCTACTTTCACAGTAGCTTGGTTTCGAGGCTCTCGAAGATGATGCTGGGTTTCCATGTGCCTCAGGCACCAGCCTGACCAACAAAAAGGGCCAGCTTTTTCACCGAGGACCCAAGTTCAAATCCATCCCAGACCGACGTCACCGGATGTCTCTCATCTGCTGGCTGTCGGCACCCTGTATGGAATCAGGTTGGCCAGCCTCAATTCAGTTTTAGTGAACAGGGGGCCCACAGCAGGAAACTACCTCTCATTCAGCAGCAACTGCATTGACACTCAAGAACGGTCTGAGTATAATTGGTGGGGGAAATGGTGGAAAAGAGGGCCATACCCAGTGAAATAGGGGGTGCCCTTGAGATTGGGGTGAAGCACATTGGTGAGGCAGAGTGGAGGGAGCTGTGCAGTGACTTGAGCTGGGAGTGTTGGATGCAGACAGGGATGCCCCAGATGGAAAGTGTTCCACTTCAGATACCCACTAACATCCCTCACCTTTAAGCATTTTAAATAAACTATATGAACAGCAATTGTGGGGGGGGGGGGGGGGGGGGGCGCAGACATTTAAACAGCTTCTCAGATCAAAGGTGTTACTTTGGTCACTCTCCAAATTTCTCATTAGATTTCTGCTTCTACTCCTAACAGTTTTATTAAACTTGCTTACCTTCTCTAGTCTCAAACCTCCCCCATTAGTTTAAATACTAACCACTGCCCTGCCTGCAAGGACATTGGTGCCGTTCTGGTTCCGGTCAAGAATAGTCCCTTGAGTATAGCCTACCCTTATTTTAGAACTATATATTTTTATATATAAAAAATAAAGACTTGCATTTACACAGTACCTTCCACGACCATCGGACGTCACAAAGCGCTTTACAGCCAATGAAGTACTTTTGAAGTGTAGTCACTGTTGTAATGTAGGAAACATGGCAGCTAATTTGGACACAGCAAGCTCCCACAAACAGCAATGTGATAATGACCAGATGGTCTGTTTTCGTGATGTTGATGAAGGGATAAATATTGGCCCCAGGACACCGGGGAGAACTCCCCTGCTCTTCCTCAAAATAGTGCCATGGGATCTTTTACGTCCACCAGAGAGCGCGGACGGGGCCTCGATTTAACGTCTGATCCGAAAGACGGCACTTCCGACAGTGCAGCGCTCCCTCAGTGGAGTGTCAGCCGAGATTTTTGAGCTCAAGTCTCATGGAGTGGGGGCTTGAAGCCACAACCTTGTGACTCAGAGGCCAAGGTGCTACCAACTGAGCCACAGCTGACAATTACACATACACACAAACTGCTCGGTAAGCCAGTGCAGAGGAGTTTTTAAAAAGGTTTTTGCTGCATTAATTTTTGTAGCTTATTGGAAATTAGCAGTGGTAAATCAAGTGTTAATTAGATTTTGGTTTTTCCTCAGTGCACCACATCCTGCACACGGGTCTTTTGTGATCCAAGGTTTAAAAAAAACTAGAGTTTTTCCCTTAAATGTAGAAATGGCATGAGATAGAAACAGAATAAGAACCATCTGTACAAAATGCTAAGTGCACCAGTCAGGTGATTAGTTTCTCAAATTACCCAACAGAAAGTGCACTCAGTTGAGAGAACGGCGTGTACATAGTACAAAGGTAGTTGGAGTGCAGTGAAGCTGGCAGGAGCCAGCACCACCTGCTGGTTTTGAAACAAAAGTATAAAATAACTTTATTAAATTTCAGTTCTTATACCAGAAATGAAATGCAGCCTAAAACTGTCCCTTAACTTCCTGCGAAAATGAATGGGAGAGGAAAGCGAAGATCTCAAGACTTCGGGCATAGTCTCAGCTATTTAATCAGTCCAAAGATGTGCAGGTTAGGTTGATTTGGCTATGGTAAATTGACCCTTAGTGTTAGGGGGGATTAAATACGTGGGGTTACGGGGATAGAATGGGATATGTGTCGGTGCAGGCTCGATGGGCCGAAATGGCCTCTATCTGCACTGTGGGGATTCTGTGATTTAAGACTGAGATGAGAAATTTCTTCACTGAGGATTGTGAATCTTAGGAATTCTCTACCCCAAAGGGCTATGGATGCTGAATTGTTGAGTATATTCAAGACTGAGATCGATAGATTTTTGGACTCTAGGGGAATCAAGAGATATGGTGATTGGGCGAAAAAGTGGAATTGAGGGTGAAGATCAGCCATGATCTTATTGAATGGCAGAGCAGGCTCGAGGGGCCGTATGGCCTACCCCTGCTCCTATTTCTTATGTTCTTATGTAAATTGGCAGCTGCTTTCGTGCGAAGCAGGAGCTGGCACTCCCTGCACACACACCACTCGCAACCCAAAGCAAAGCAGATCGATGCTTGCTGCACTTCCATATGACAAGTGAAACTTCAAGGTGCATTTACACTTTCCTAAGAGAACTAAAAGCAAACAGTTCTCAAGTCAGTTTGAAGATTCCACTGGGGCAGGTTCTACCAAACCTGCGATCAGTTCTTGGTTTCGAAACTAGTTTGAAGCCTTTTGATGTCATCAGATTTTACAGACGCCCGTGGTAGTACAGTGTACTTCCAACCCTGAGCTACATACGGCCACATTTACACTATGCAACCTAACACAAATATCAAGGTAAATTCAAAGACCCATTCACCAGTACAATTCTTTTCACTTTGGTAAAGATGGAATTATCGAGAGACACTGCTCAACAAAACTATATTGGACATACAGCAAATTCAGATTAATATCCAACTCAGAATTAGGCTCAACAAAGAATTAAACACCAGCATAGACTGTAACGGGGAGGACAGTTTAAGAATGTTGTCCTTCATACACAACTTACATTTATACAGCTCCTTTAATGCAGTAAAATGTCCCAAGCCGCTTCACAGGAGTGTCATCGAACAAAATTTGACACCAAGCCATATAAGATGTTAGGGCAGGAAAGATGTATGTTTTAAGGAGCGACTTAAAGGAGGAAAGAAAGGTAGAGAGGAGGAGAGATTTAGGGAGTTTAGGAATTCCAGAGCTTAAGGCCTAGGCAGCTCAAGAAACGGCCGCCAATGGTGGAGCGATTAAAATCGGGGATGCTCAAGAGGACGGAATTGGCGGAGCGCAGAGGTCTCGAGGGATTGTAGTGCCTTTGTTACCCCGAGACTTGATTATTCCAACGCGCACTCCTGGCCGGCCTCCCTAGTTCTCCATAGACTTGTCATCCAAAACTCTACCACCCGTATCCTAACTCGCACCAAGTCGCGTTCACCCATCTCCCCTGTGCTCACTGATCTACATTGGCTCCCAGTTAAACAACGCCTCAATTTAAAAATTCTCATCCTCGTTTTCAAATCCCTACATGGCCTCACCGCTTCCTATCTCTGTAATCTCCTCTGGCCTACTCGGAAAGCCAGTCACATAATGCAAGGCACTTCCGACTTGGAACCTGAAACTTACAAGCACTTTCCACAGCTGCAGTTCCAACAAGCAATTAAATGCTGTTGCCCTGAAGCTGTATTTACTTAATTCAAGTTTGTGGGACACCTACACTTAAACAGAATGCCAATGTGTTACATGGTACAACATGTCTAGCCTTAGGAAACAGCACATCATTCAACTTGTTGCAAGCAATAATGTGGGAGATCTACATAAATCTCGACCATTAAAATCCTTATGGGTCACACGCTCAATTGAAAACTTATGCAAATATTTATGTGAATTACAATGCAAATTTCATCTGCCATTTTCCCCTTAGTAACTGTAATTTTTCATCTCCAAAAATCAGGGTTTAAACAAAATTTTAAAAATCAACAGGTTACATATTGCACAATAACAATACATTTATATTTTGTATCTTCTAAGGCCGTCATTTATTTTAAGAAAAGCTGGAGGATAAATTGAAAGCTTTATTCAGGTAGTTACATGGGTGTACGCACTCATATGTGAGCGAGAAGTGTTCCAATTACTCACCTGTTGTAGCTCTTGTTTTTCTGTTGTATAAACTGCAGAGAGTCGACAAGAGACTCTCATTGTAATTTTAATTTATTTTGGGAAAAAAAGACAAGTTGAATTTTGCACCTGTTTTTAGTTGGTTAGAAAATGTAAACATTCCAATTACTAACACCCGAGAGATAAAGAGATACACACAAAGGGTCTTTCCACATCTTAATTTGATTTGTTTTGACTCTCCAACAAGCGAGAGTCTAACCATCACCCCTTGACATTCAATGGCATTACCATCGCCGAAACCCCCACCATCAACATCCTGGGGGGTCACTATTGACCAGAAACTTAACTGGACCAGCCACATAAATACTGTGGCAACAAGAGCAGGTCAGAGGCGAGGTATTCTGCAACGAGTGTCTCACCTCCTGACTCCCCAAAGCCTTTCCACCATCTACAAGGCACAAGTAAGGAGTGTGATGGAATACTCTCCACTTGCCTGGATGAGTGCAGCTCCAACAACACTCAAGAAGCTTGACACCATCCAGGACAAAGCAGCCCACTTGATTGGCACCCCATCCACCACCTTAAACATTCACTCCCTCCACCACCGGCGTACCGTGGCTGCAGTGTGTACCATCTACAAGATGCACTGCAGCAACTCGCCAAGGCTTCTTCGGCAGCACCTCCCAAACCTGCGACCTCTTCCACTTAGAAGGACAAGGACAGCAGGCGCATGGGAACACCACCACCTCCAAGTTCCCCTCCAAGTCACACACCATCCTGACTTAGAAGTATATCGGCCGTTCCTTCATCGTCACTGGGTCAAAATCCTGGCACTCCATCCCTAACAGCGGTTCAAGAAGGCGGCTCACCACCACCTTCTCGAGGGCAATTAGGGATGGGCAATAAATGCTGGCCTTGCCAGCGACGCCCACATCCCATAAACAAAAACAAGAATTGAATTTTGAGAGAAACAAATGAAAGGGCAGGTGAGTAAGAAGCAAGGTGAGGGAGCTCCTGGCCTTGCACCATCTGCTATTGAGGGCAGCAAGTAGGAATGGACTGCAGGTTAAGAGTGAGGAGAGGAACAGCAGCGCGAGGATGAAGAGATTCCAGCGGTTGAGTGGGTAGTTCAAAGGGGAAAAGGTGGAGCAGCGATGGGCATGAGGGAGGGGTGGGAAGGCAAAAAGGCAGATATGATGGGATAAAGCGGTGGGTTCAGCAGAAGTGATTTTGGGGGGGGGAAATGGGAGAGGATGGAAGGCAGCCACCGAGGGTCACATCTTTCCCACCACGTGCACTGGAAAATGCAATCCGCAGCCCTCTGTGGTTTTTCTCCTCCAAACCATGGCCCGCCGCTCCACCTCCCACCTGAAAGGGAACGTGAGAGAGAGAGAGAGAGAGAGAGAGAGAGAGAGAGAGAGAGAGAGAGAGAGAGAGGAAGCAGAGTTAGGTAGGGAGCAGCAGAAAAGAGACACATAAGCAGGAGACTCAGAGACAAGCACAGATATCAGAAGCTATAAAAGAAAGGCTTCCCCCAACACCATGGGAAATCCACTAGTATCTTTACAGAAAATTACATCACAAGACGTTACACTTAGTTACAATGCAAAAACAATCTTCTTTAAAAAAAAAGCCCGTTACCGACCTGGAGCTTAAAATTTACAAACAATTTACTGACCTCAGTTACAATTTACAAGCTGCTATAATTCCGTTTTCACACAGGGAGTAACTGAACAGTGGCCAGAGAGGGACAGTCCAGGTTAGAGGTCAAACATCACAATAGTGCTCCAGACCACAGGCGCATCATGAGCAATGCCTGGAGAGATCTGCCAGTGTCTGTTTAGAGTCTGGAGATGATGGAAAGTCAAGTCCCGCATTCGATCACTTCATCGGAACAGGTCGGTCAGTGAGCCCCTCGAGCCTGTTCTGCCATTCAATGAGATCATGACTGATCTGTATCTCAACGCCATTCACCTGCCTTGGCTCCATATCCTTTCAGCTAATTAAAAATCTATCGCTCTCAGATTTAAAATTAATTGAGCTAACATTACTGCTTTTTGTGGGAGTGTTCCACAATTTGCATGAAAAAGTGTTTCCTAACTTCTCCCCCGAATGGCCTGGCTCTGATTTTAAGTCTATGTCCCCCTTGTCCTAGACTTCAACAATAAAATGTATAGTGATTTAAAAAAAAGACTCCCTTTTCATAACTCTTATGGAATGACCTTGCTTTTGCCAGCAGCAGGAATGGTGGCTCACCACCGCCTCCCCCCCCCCAAACCCCTCCCCTCATGAAGCTGGGTATAAGTGGCAGCAAGTTTTATTAAGTGAAGACATCACACAAGATGACTCCTGACACAATCTGCTCGGACGGCCTCCTTGACCCACGCTCCATGTGCTCAGATTCCAATTGTTTTTCCTTTCTGAAAATTTTAACAGCAAATAGCCCTTCACCATCTGCTCCACTGGAGTGCAATTTTAAATTGGTGCCAAATTGCATGGGGGTGGAAATGAGGGGAATTAGAATGATCCGTAAAGACCGTAAGTACTTTTTGCAAGGACTGAAAACCTTCAGCTACTCTTTGCAGGGTGAATTGGAACCACTCAAGATGTAGATTTGAGACTTCCCAGCCACCTTGCAGTCCTGCTCAATCTGCTCAGGAGCCAGCTACACTGACTTGCCATGGGTCAAAACTCACTAGTCTTTGGAGTAGGGTGAAGACACCCACCCCGATCCAAACTCCCTTTAGGAGAGACAAGACTAAAAGCATCAAGAAGTTGCGCCACACTGAGGTTTAGAGTCAGCTATCGATGGAAACAGCTAGGAGAAAGGAAGCGAGAAAAAGGACTTGTATTTATATAGCACCTTTCAAACCTCAGGACATCCCCAGGCTCTTCACAGCCAATGAAGTCCAATTGAAGTGTAGTCACTGTTGTAATTTAGGAATGTTTATCCACCCATGAGGCAACAGCGCCAAGAACAGCCATTTCCAAATTTCCAGGCTCCACAAGATTCAAAAAACAACCACAACTTGTATTGATCTAGCGCCTTTAACGCAGTAAAACGTCCCAAGGCGCAGCACAGGAGTATTTTAAGACAAAAAGTTTGACACCGATCCACATAAGGATAAGTTAGGGCAGGTGACCAAAAGCTTGGACAAAGAGGTAGGTTTTAAGGAGCGTCTTAAAGGAGGAAAGAGAGGTAGAGAGGCGGAGAGGTTTAGGGAGGGAATTCCAGAGCTTGGGGCCCAGGCAGCTGAAGGCACGGCCGCCAAAGGTTGAGCAATTATAATCAGGGATGTTCAAGAGGGCAGAATTAGAAGAGCGCAGATATCTCGGGGGGCTGTGGGGGCTGATGGAGATTACAGAGATAGGAAGGGGCAAGGCCATGGAGGGATTCGAAAACAAGGATGAGAATTTTGAAAGCAGAGACAAACCAAAGAATAAGGAACAGATGGGTAAATGGAACTGATTTGCTCTGGGGTCACAAGAACCAAGGTTTGCAGTTTGGACACCCCTGGTATAGGACACAAGAGATCACGCAGATTCCAGAATTGAAGCCTTCTACAAATGCCTTCACGTGATTTTCTCACTTACACATCTTACCTTACACCCCTTGCTCTGCAGACTACAATCGAAACAGGTCACGCTCCTTCCTCTGAGCAAAGAAGCACTCGAACACTCAGGGCTGTTGCAATAATTTGAAAGCCAAGGTTATACTTGTGCATTTTATTATTCAGCTCGTGGTCAAATAAATATGGCACTAAGTCAACATTTTAATTTTTATTTGTATATGTCAAAATACAATTTTCAGAAAATAGTTGGACGTTTTTGCAATCAGCTTCATGCAGATGCACCGTCTGCTCAATACTACCAATAAAACTGACACAGCACGCCGGCCACATCATGGATTCCGATATAAAGAATAAATAGCCTAAATATAAAACACTAAAATATTAGAAACATCTACGGTAATTCTGCACATGCACCCAACACATTCCGCAATCTGCTCACCATCAGTCAGTCACACACTCAGAGCACTGTGGCAAACTAGCATTCAAACCCTCTGCCGTCGCTATTTCTGCGTATATGTCAAACCACAGTAAGATGTCACACACCACTGGTAATCTCAACCCAACAATCACTTAGTCCAAATACCAACTGAACGCGAAAACCTAGTTTTCTTGGTACCTTTGTAAAATCAAACTCCTGAGATTGGTAGTAAGAGTACGAACCCACACCTGCATAAAACCAATTAACAGAAAACATCACGCCCCAATGACGCAGGGGCATTACGCCCCGTTTACCAGAAGACTACGATAAGCGATGTAACACAAGAACCGTGTGTTTTTTTTTATGAAGGGGTATAAATTCACATTTAATACAATATATTTAATGATAATACAATGGCTACTGCAAGCTTTACAATGTACAATGACTCCGCATGTTTGAACTCTTTCAGTGGTTTTATTTGACATATAGTATGTGCCGTATGAAGTCGTACTGACGTTTAAATATATATATTCAAAATAAACTAGGGGTGATGCACAATATCGGTCTAACGGTAAGAGTGTTCACTGAAATCATTTTTTAAAAAAAGGCCACCAAAATATAGGAAGTGCATTTTGATTCCTGGACTTCTGACACGATGATGGTTTCCCAACTTTCAGCGACTCTTCCCATCAGCCCCACCACCATGGATACAAAACTAAAAAAAAAGGTACGTGAGGACCAGTTCAGGTTTCCCAAACAAATGCTCGTTTTAGTGAGATTACTTTGGCAAGGACTTAAATGGCCTGGATGTGACTCTCGGTATGCAAAACAGAGTGAGAAACCTCTCGTTAATCTTTGATGCACATTTCTGCATCTGTGAATTTTGAAATCCCAAATCAAAAGTACCTCTTACCATTCAAGACACCACGCTTTTTCCATGAAATCATTTCATGTATATGCACTTTTTAAGCCATAAAACCTCATTTTCATTAAAAAGACACATCTTTGAGTAATCCGCTTTGTGTAACCATTACGCATACATGGTGCACTGAAACTTAAAACAGTATATATATAAAATATACATACACGCACACTCAGTACCTGCTAAAATGAAAGTGAAGGTTACAGATTACCCAAGAACTTACGCTACAGACTTAAAAATTGTGACAGATGAAGGCCAAGAAAACGTTTTTGTAAAATAAATCTACTTCAACTGACTTGTTAAAGCATCTTATAAAGAAATGCATATTGCACAAACAGTGAAAGCAAATGTTTCACCAAGTCTAGCTGATCAATACGGAGGGACAAATCACGGTTTGCAGCTACCTCCTCTATCGGGCTTGGATGCATCATTTCCAAAACGGGATAGTTCTGTGAATACTGTCCCAACTTGAACTGGCACATGGGTGGTTAAGCACATATTAAACACTTTTAAAGCATGTGAAGGAGGAAAACAACAATTCTGTGGCACAGTAAAATTGTGTTGTATTCTTAACTGTCTTTGCTGTGACAATGAAAGCAGTTTGTTGACGCAAGTGTTTTATGTACAAGTAAGGCTTATTGGTTTAATATCTGAGGCGCTTCTGCCCTTAAACACTTTCCTCATATTACTGTAAACAAGATTTTCAGTCATTCCATTTCTTCAGCAGTTTTAGTTTCTGTTAAAATGGCCATATATATATATTTAGATATCCATATATAAAGACATTAAACAGGTTCATAAGAGGATTCTCTTAAAGTGGGAGCCTTGTCGGTCACTCCTATCTTCTCATGACTCACTTTGCTGAATGACTGCGCTACGAGTTCAGAGTTGATCAGTTATCATGCAATGGCATCAACAGCAGTCAGAATCCTGTTTACTTGGAAAGTTTGCTGATGACTCTGATCAAAGCCCCATTTTCATCTTTCAGCCTCTGGTTATCTGCTTTCAAGTCTGGTAACATCTGTAGCGGAAACAAAGAATACGTTAAGACACCATTAAAACCAACCTTCAGCCTGCAAACAATGTGCCAGCAAAAATTGTAAACGAAACTGTCTGAAACAGAGAAAGTGAACTATGGGAACATGTACAGATTTTGAGAGTGGAGCATTACGACTTCATATCAGTGCTGGCCAAGGATGACTGCAGTCTTGGGGCTTTCAGTCAAATGCATCTCAAATGCACACACACTGTTTTAAAATACATCAGGGAGTGAAGTATAATCGGGAAGATGTTAAACCGAGGCCCCGGCTGCCCTTTCAGGTGGGTATAAAAGATCCCATGGCACTATTCCTCAACCAACATTACTAAAAAAAAAATTCTCTGAGCATTAGCACATTGCTGTTTGTGGGACCTTGCTGTGCGCAAATTAGCTGCAAGTTTCCTACGCTAAAATAACTACACTTAAAAAGTACTTGACTGGCTGTAAAGCAGTTTAGGGTGTTCGGAGGTCAGGAAATGCGCTGTATAAATTCAAGTCGTTTCTTTTTCTTTTTAAGACCTCAAAGTGGAATTTTCCCTTGTGGGAACTAGTTAATTTTCAGATACAGTGGCAATTTTCTTCAACAGCCAGTGGGTTGCAGCCAATCTTAAGTATATTGGGGCAGATTTTGCGGTGGGTATGATGGTGTACTCAGAGTACGCCGCCATACCGTCTTTGAGATGGACTGCAAGTTCGGGATTTCCACACGTGTTTGCGCTTGCGCTAAATCCCACACTTTCGATCTGTCAAGGTACGCCTTGACAGATGATCCACACCGCCTTGAAAATCCCAATTGCTAGCGCAGAGTTGGCCTAATTTCCCACCGACTGTCCAGCAATTACGTCTGAAAATTTTACGGTTGATGCGAACAGGCGCAGGGCCTGTTTGCATCAGCGTAAAGGGATTAGATAGAGACAGTTACTCATTCTATTAGCTCCGGAATGAATTGTAATACTGCCTGAAACACCTCCAATGACTAATGTGCAGATTTTTCAGATCTTTGGGCTCTGTTGTATTTATGTTTGTATCATCTGTCCATGTTATTTGATATGAAATTTCACAGAGCTTCAACGATTTATCAGAGCTCTAATTCCTAAATTAGATTTAAAGAATTAATTCCCAAATTGTGTGTGCGCATGTGAGAGAGCACACAAGAGTCATTTTGGAACTATTTATTCTTCTAGTCCTTATAATTATTCTGAAAATATATATAGATCGACACTTTCCCTTCAGTGTACTGATTGGCGCACCAGGCCCACGGGATCCCAGGTACGCTTCCGCACACGCTGTGCCCCTGGGATTTGTGGGCCATTACGCTGCCCTCCAGTATGCAGCGTCAGAGAGAAGGTTCACGAAGGAGGGTCCCCGTCAGGTAAGTTCGGATTCTTTTCACAGGTCGGTGGCGTACCCCAAAACTACGCCGCCGACCGCAATTTCTGGGCCATTAATTTTTTTTGTAACACATATCCAATGATGAGATGAAGCTCTATCCCACCAACGGTCATAGTCCTGGCTAGGGACTCTTCCGGTGCCAGCTTATATCCTACACCTTTTGAGATGTGGTCTACAGCGACTGCTCACAAGTCAAGTGAATATATTGCTAAAGAAACTGCTCAATAACGAGGGGAAAATAAAGGATCCTGTTTAATACAATAATGTAAACTGTTTTTACCAAATTTAAACTATTAGTGTGAATGTACCCAAAATATGGCCGGAGACATTTGCTTTTTTAAGTACCTATTCTCACAAATGTGATCACCAAATTGCACCATCCTAAACTTGGCTATGGATACGATTCGATCATTATTTAGGCTGTTGCGGAGTTACATGTTAACATCACATTGTATCAATTAAGAGTTCCTCTTTCCTCCATTTAGAATAATCCACTGCGCACTCGGCAGGGTAAAACAGCAAATTTTGAACTAAATTGCTATATTCGTAGGTTTAAATTTACTGCAATTTTTCCAGTTTTAGCAACTTTAAATTCACAGCATTTACTGCAAATTTCTCAGCAAAAGTTATTTTGTGAAACGACACTGATGACCATGGCCTGCGATTACTTCAGGAACAGATCAAGAAACAAAAAACTCCCATTTTCCAACCGGACACTGGGATGCTGCGGGGTGGCAAGAAGTGACTGCTGACTGTCCACACGTTTCATCAATAGCAAGGGGGATACTGCAGAAATGAAAGAGTGCGGAGTTTAGCGGCGAGGAGATTGGGGCTCATTATTGCTGCACTGGCAGTGCCGGAGGGATTGAGCACTCGAGGCTGTGGGATGCAGAGTTAGCGATCGGAGCAGAAACCCCTGTGTCAAATGGGATTAGCACTACTGCCTGTGTGGAGAAAAAAACCAACACAGACTGGTTGAGCCGAACGGCCTGTTTCAATGTTGTGATTTTTATGTTTAACTACATGTAAAGGCGCTCATATCAAAAATTGTTTCTCACTTGCACAAATCGCATTTGCTGTAAAGATGGAGTTGATGTCACAACCCTCCATCCCCCATCAGACACAGAAATGTTCAATCTGTTCATATATGCAGATGACCTCAGTGATTTTCCCTCCACAATAATGTTCCTCACTGCACCATGAATTACTCCCTCATTCTCTTCTCCCAAACCCACCCAAACAAAACCCATACCTCTCAGAACTTACTATTTGACCAGGCAAAGCTGCATTTACACAACTGCAATGGTTTCACCACACACAAACATGGAGCCAGGACCCAATCCAACTCCAGACTGTTCTGGTATAAACATAGCCCAAATGTCACTACTTCAACTATTCCTCATGATGCGGAGATGCCGGTGTTGGACTGGGGTGGACAAAAATGAGAAGTCGCACAACACCAGGTTATAGTCCAACAGTTTTATTTGAAATCACAAGCTTTCGGAGCTTACACCCCTTCCTCAGCTCCGAAAGCTTGTGATTTCAAATAAAACTGTTGGACTATAACCTGGTGTTGTGCGACTTCTCATTTTTGTCAACTATTCCTACAATTGCTGTTTTACTGATAAAATGGTCCACAGTACCTTGGACCTTTCTTGATGTCAGCCGTGGCTCAGTTGGTAGCAATCTTGTCTGAGTCAAAAAGTCCTAGGTTCAAGTCCTACTCCGGAGACATGAGCCCATAATCTCGGCCGACACTCCAATGCAATACTGAGGGAGTGCTGCACTGTCTGAGGTGCCGTCTTTCAGATGAGATGTTAAACCAGGTGAATGCAAAAGATCCCATGGCACTATTGTGAAAAAGAGCAAGGGAGTTCTCCCCAGGTGTCCTGGGCCAATATTTATCACTCAACCAACATCCCCCAAAAAATCCTATTATTTGGTCATTACCACATTACTGTTTGTGGGAGCTTGCTGTGTGCAAATTGACAGCTACATTTCCTAATTACAATAGGGACTACACTTCAAAAGTACTTAATTGACTGTGAAGTGCTTTTGGACGCCCTGAGTTTGTGAAAGGCACTAAAAAATTGAAGTTTTTTTCTTACTTGCACCTCATCTTGCAGAGATATTTCATGGTACACAAAATATCTTGGCTTGAAGCCATTTTATTCCAAGCCTTGGAGATCCCTGTGCAACTTGAATTGCACTGGAGCAACGAGCACTGACAGAATAGTACTACTTTCATGTTAACCATGGGGAAGTGTCACAGAAAGCCAAGCAGCAATTTAGTTCCAGTGTTCACACCAATTCCCAGTGCAGTCAAAAGCCATGCAATTTGTGCTGCCCATAGCGGGTCAATGCAACAAAACTGCAAGGTTGTTGGTGAGCTCGTAGGTTCTGCTTCACACCACAGCTACTCAAATACTGTAGCTTTTGAGAATTTGCTCACCACAAAACACTGGAGCACTGGGAGAAAGCACATTAGCAGCAGCACAAAATATATACAAGTCACGTAGGACTGCCCAACTCTCAAAAGCAGCAAGACATTTGCATTCCACAATTTTAGATGAAGCACTGTAACAAAGATAACAGAAGCAGTCCTCACCCAAAAAGAGAGCAAAAGTGGGACTAGAAAGCTAACCGAAGTTTAACACCTGCCTGGCTGTGAAGGGAAGTAGTAATGAAGAAAAGGAAAGGAGCTACAAGTCCACAGCCTGGAGCTGCCTACAGGACTCAGAAAGCTTGGTAACCACTCTGGTCAGAGCCCTATTCTCAGCCAGCAGCCGCTCATTTAACTGCCGCAGAGTCTGAATCTGTTTTACAGGATGCAGGTTCTGCAGGGATCAAAACACAAGGAGAAGAAACAGAATTGGAAAGCAGAATGAAAAGCAGGCATAAGGAAAGAAAAAAAAAAGTTAAGAATAAAATGATAGTCAGCACCCTATTTTCCACTTGGCTCAATGACACAGACCTTGGGAGCTCTCCAGACAAGGAGTTAGGCAGCATGTTGACAAGGCAACTCAAATTTGTACAATAACGCCTGATTTTCAAATAGCCACTGATTACCAATTTTAATTGGAATACAGATTGTGTCTCAGTGCAAGGTCTCCATGCACATCTGGATTTGGAGATTTCATCTGAGTCAATGGAGGACCCAAGTTTAAAATTTCCTTAATTTCACATGACAATATGATGTCTGCTTCTCAAGTCAAATTAAACTGCGTGTGTGCATTCTACCAATTTTTAGGGATGCAATTATGAGAAGGGATCGAACTCCATATGCAGAGGAAGGGGCTACTGCCAGCAGTTGGGGGTGCCGAGAATATGAGAGAAAGAGAGGCAAAAGGCCAGAAACAGGCAACTTAGAAATAGCCACTGTATATAAATATATACACAGTAGCTGCATATCTCCACAACAGCTTATACACCGCCATACAGGAGTAAAATCGATCAATTAGTCTTGACTTTAAAATTCTCATCCTGGTTTTCAAATGCTTCGCCCCTCCTTATCTCTGTAACCTCTTCCAGCCCTACAAACCTCCAGAAACTTTTTCACGTAGTGAGTGGTTAAGATATGGAATGCACTGCCTGAGAGGGTGGTGGAGGCTGACTCCATCTTATCTTTCAAAAGGGAGTTGGATAAGTATCTGAAGGGAAAAAAATTTGCGGGAAAGGGCAGGGGAGTGGGACCAGCTGAGAGTCAGCACGGGCTCGACGGGCCGAATGGCCTTCTTTTGCGCTGTAACCATTCAATGTTTCTATCTCTGCGCTCCTCCAATTCTGGCCTCTTGCACATCCCCAATTTTCATCACTCCACCATTGGCAGCCGTGCCTTCAGCTGCCTGGGCCCTAAGCTCTGGAATTCCCTCCCTAAACCTCTCCGCCTCTCTACCTCCCTCTCCTCCTTTAAGATGCTCCTTAAAACCTACCTCTTCAACCAAGCTTTTGGTCACCTGTCCTGATATCTCTCGTCAAATTTTGTCTGATAACGTTCCTGTGAAGCGCCTTGGGACGTTTTACTATGTTAAAGGTGCTATACTGTTGCAAGTTGTTGTTGCTAGTGTATAGCTGAGGCGCACATCCGACAGCAACTGGAAATGAGTTTAGTTACTCAACAGCCCTGAGACAAAGCGAGATGTTTGTGCACACCCCAACACTTCTGTCCATATCCACGGCATTTTCAGTCGGGACAGTGAAGCCAGACAAATGTCAAAAATGATTCCCAAAAAACAAGTGAAATAATCTGTAGTCTCAGGGCAAGATACGCACGCAGATTAAGACTGCCACTGTTCAGCAAAAACACTGCATAAGCAGAGGTCAAACATCAGAATGTGACGCTGATAATTCTGGTTGTTTACGACCATCATAAGCCAGGCTTCCAGGAACCATACTTTGGATTATAAGACGAACCAATGGTTTTATGGGCCATGTGTTAACATCTGATAATTGTGGACCTTCTCCTTGAACCGCTGCTGTCCTTGTGGTGAAAGTGCTCCCATGATGGTGCTAGGTAGGGAATTACAGGATATTGACATAGCAATGAAGGAGGAACAAAATTGGGATGGCTTGGGGAGAAACTGGATGATGCTGTTCCCACAACAATGCTGCTCTTGTCTCTCGTGGCTGCTGGCACTGGGGCTGGGGTGGGGTGGGGTTGGAAAAAGAGGCGGGTGTTGAAGTTGCCTTGCTGAGTTACTGCAACAGTGCATTAGTGACGGATGGGATGGACACTGAGTTTAGCAGCAAGAGCAATCAATCAAGAAAATTACTGTCCTGAATGGTGTCGAGTTCCTGAGGCTATACCCATCCAGGCAGCTGTTTGGTATTCAATCACACTCCAGACTCAGGTGTTCTAGATGGTGGAGAAGCTTTGAGGGGTCAGAAGGTGATCAACGCATTACAGAGTACTCAGCCTCTGCCCTGTTCCTGTAGCCACGGTATTGATATGGCTGGTCCAGTTAAGCTTCTGGTTAATGGTGCTCTTCCCCCCCCCGCAACCCCACCAGAGATATTGATGGTGGGGGACTCTGCAAATGTGATGCTGTTGAAGGTCAGGAGGAGATGGATGGGCTTTCTGACAGGTTGGATTATTTCTTGGAGATAATGTGAAGCCAAGTCCTCCTTCAGTGTGGAAGATTATTATATGGGCGACTCTCATCATCCAGTTATGCACTTTAAGGGGGGGAAAATTAAGAATGCTGTTGATGTAACAACCAGAGACAATTTGAAGCTCCTGAAATGCTCGAAACACACTGAACCACTGGCTCACTGGTATTGAACTGACTTAAATGCATTTCTGACAGAGCAAAAAAGTAAACCAAATAATCTGTGGACAGCTTCTTGGATCCCATTGAAACATCCATGACCATGATGAAGATAACGAGATCATCCTCTCAATAGCCAAACCACCAGATGAAATTGATGCGCTCGAGTGATGAATGAGCTCCTGAAACAAGAAGCAGGTTCCTCCACCTGGACAGAGCAGCTGGAAGTCTTCATGTAACATTAGTAAATGTGAAGAACCAGGGACAGTACGGCAAAATGCTACAGCTGGGAACTTTTTAAACATGTTTCAACTACTCTTCCCTCTAGTAGGAAGAAAACAGCAGACAATCTCAGAATGTTAGCTCGGCAAGGCAACAGTGAATTGAAGAAAAACTTCAAGGAAGAGTTTGAAGAATGTTGGACATGTGCTCCAGAAGGCAACTTTGGTGTTTATGAGAGAGAAAGACACGGACTTGGGAAGGGTATTAAGGACTACAGTAAAAAAGCACGGTATTGGAATTGAAAAAACTGCCATGAACAAAATAACAGAGCTAGCTCTACAGGATGAACAACCGACTTCTGCTTCTCATCTCGTTTTCAAATCCCTCCATAGCCTCGCCCCTCCTTATCTCTAATCTCCTTCAGCCGCATAATCCCCCCACCCCCGAGATATCTGTCCTCAAATTCTGCCCTCTAGAGCATCCCTGATTATAATCGCTCAACCATCGTTGGCCGTGCCTTCAGCTGCCTGGGACCTAAGCTCTTGACCTCCCTCCCCTAAACCTCTCCACCTCTCTACCTCCTTTAAGACGCTCCTTAAAACCTACCTCTTTGACCAAGCTTTTTGGTCATCTGCCCTAATTTCTTAGGCGGCTCGGTGTCAAATTCTTGTCTTATAATACTCCTGTGAAGCACCTCGGGACATTTTACTAAGTTCAAGGCGCTATATAAATACAAGTTGTTGTTGTATTGACGGAACCTCAACAGCAAACCCTGTGCATACGGACACCAATAAGAACCCAGCAGTCTGACGAGACAGGTTCTATTAGAAGGAAGAATAAAAGTGGACTCCTGGTTTCTTTTTGTTGCGGGGAAGTAGGGAAAAGAGCAGTCTTTTGCTTTTACCTGAAAACTATTAAATGGAGCTGCAGCTGATCTCAAGCACATCATTCCATTCCCTCATGGGTCCCCAAGTAAAAACCATGGAAAACCTAGTGTAGCTCATTGCGTCTAATTAAAGACCAAAAATGGCTTTGAATTTGGATGTAAACAGTTGTAAGTTGTAATTCTCATCTTCGGTAAAGGCATGGAGCCCTCGAAACAGAAAACATCTAATCCAGAATTAAGAGTAGTCCGAGGAAAGTTTCTGATGTCTCCAAACTTGGCCTCTAACCAGAAAAGATCTGGAGGGGACTCGGACCTGTGAAGCTCGTTGGAGATATTTGCACGCAAGCAATTGCCGTCCCTCCTCTTAAAAACTAGAAACAATTGCTCAAGCATCCAAAATGACATGCACTTAACACAGTAACAAAAACGATGCTTGCTCAATGAGGCTCCTGCAAGTCAATAAAGGGAACTTTTAGATGCGTGCTGATTAAAGCTAAAAATCGCAAACTCAGATATATATATATATATATATATATAAAATAGATATAGATAGAGAGAGAGCTATAGAGATAGAGAGCCATAGAGAGAGAGGGTGGGAGGGAAGATATAGAGAGGGGGAGGGAAGGAAGAGATAGGGCTAGAGAGGGGGAGGGAAGGAAGAGAGAGGGCAAGAGAGGGGAGGGAGGGAAGAGAGGGAGAAGGAGAGGGAGGAGAAGGAGAAGGCGAGGGCGTGGACGAGGGCGGGGGCGCGGGAGAAGGAGAGACCAGGGTCTGCAAAAGTCAGCACTCATCTTCTCTCCAGCTCGATGAAGCTAGAGCCTTACATCGGATGGCAAAGCGAGAATTACTTTTAATTAGGAATGAGAGTATAAATCACTCCCTCACCTAATATAGGGTGGTAGTTCTGAAACCAAGACGAGGAGTTTAAATAAAAAGCACCATGGCTTTGCAGGATAGTGAGGATGAGGGGTGATAAAGTCCAATCCAAACAGACATCATCTGAGCATGAAGACAAATATTTTAAATGGACTCCTGTCCTGGTCAAGGCAGATGTTCAAAATCAAATCGGGTCACTTGTCTTAAGCACTGTAGCCCACAAACGTTGCAGAGTCAACGTAATAGGGTTGAGTCCCTCTGTGCACCAAAATCGTAAACACTCTTTTATACATCGGTTTACTGTCTTGCTGCACAGAGGAATCCCTTTTCCAATTTAGCCATTAGAAGAGAAACCTTTAACTCAAACACACAAATGTGCTCATTTGATTGCATGGAAACGATTGTGCCAGACATGCAACTGAACCAAGAGGAAAATCAGGGCCTTTAGGTTTTGTCAAATGCATTATGATACAGCCCTCTTTATATATCACACACATCAAAAAAAACCTTGGAGCAGATGGTTGCCAGCTTCAAGACCAAAACAGGAAATTATAAATTATTTTTTAAAAAATCATTTAATTATCTAGATACGGCTATTAAAATTCTTCAGAGACGTTCTACATAAATTTATATGACATTCTGGTAAACAGTTCCAAGCTCGTGTACACAGAGTTTCCCCAGAGTTACGCCGCTGTTTATGAATCACTCCAAAAAAGGTTCACTCGTCTCAATATATCCATCAATATTACTTGGTCTGCAGTCATTTAAACTCTTTTCTGTTAATTACACTGTTGGGCATCATCAGAAGTGAACATACAAATCTCATTTTACTTGCATTGTTCACAACTGAAAACATTTGGTGTCATTTTAAAGATACCCTTTTGTCCAAGTGGATTTTTACAAGTTCATATTAGCTTGTTAATACAAAATGCCAGTCTCCTAAAAAGATCAATGGGAGGGACGATAATTTACCTTGAGCTCCTCTTCCATTTCGGCTATCTTCCTCTCCAAAGCTCTTCTTTCCTGTCAAATAATGGCAAATTGTCACACGACCTGCATTGAAAAGGGGAAGCCAAGCCTAGGCAGATCACTTTTTGTTCCAAGTCTTCACCTACTAAGTTAGAAAAATAATTCCTCCCCACCCCCTTATTAAAGCAACCATTTTTTGACTTCAATGGAGGCTTGTGCACTGTTCTGGTGACGGCGACTGTGATGGGAAGACACCCTGTGTGTTCTGGATTTGCTGAACCAATTCGCACCAAGTGCCATGGCTTTTAACCAGTCTGACCGCTGATCTGGAGCTGCCTGACCCTGGGAGGACGCACTTACAGCCTGGTACACCGCACTCGAGAATGCACGCGGTCAACTATAATGAGAACACGACATTTGTGAGGAACAGAACTTCAGCGACCTACAGTTCTTATTGTAAAACATGGAATACATTCTGCAGCAAACAGCGACCCATTGAATACCTCTTGCCTTTCTTGGGGCATTACTTTCCAACTTTCAACAGTGGCTATTGCGGTTTTATTAAAGGTTGCAATGCTGATACAATTACTGCAACATTGCAATCCAATATAGGATCAATTGCTTAACTTACCTTCAATGCACAAAAAAAGACTATTTCAGATGAAGTATCTCATTTTGACAACAGCTCATTTTCCAAATGGGATTTTAATCCAGGAACTTTCATCTAGGCACTGCAACCAATACAGTAATTCCCCCAAATTGATCAAAATATCTTAATGACTAAACTTTTTCAAAATTTTCAGTAAGTGTTTTATTAGCAGTGCTACTCTAAAAGGACTGCATTGCAAAACTGGATTACACGAAAAGAGCATTTTCATTTGAAGCTTACCCTTTTCTCCATCTCTAGCAGCGACCGATCAGCTATCCTTTCTTGTCTCTGAAAAACAATGTCAGGTAGTGTGTGTTTAGCAGCATCTCCCTCATTCTTCAGATCAGGTTACATTCGGCATACCACAGATTAAGTGTGTTTTTTTTTAAAAGTCAACGTGATCATTGACCTCGTTGACCTTTTAAGAATTTTGTTATCAGTCGCAATCTTCCCCTTCCCACAGTGCTTTTTCAGAAAAATCTTTTACATTACCCCTTCCAAGCAGATCAAAACATCTCAGCTATTCTTGAAGTACAACATGGAGCTTCAAAATTAAAACCAACAGACTCCATATCACCAAATCACAGGAGACGGGAAGGCAAGTGGTGTATGGACAGCAAGTTCATTTAACGACATAGGAAGATCCACCAAAGGCAGGCAATCAACTCATGATTTTCACTCATTTCCATTAGTTACCGTAGCATCCCGTCAAGAGTCAGAACGCCCTGGTGAATCCGAAGACCTTGATTTTAAGCGTGGGAAGGGTACAATTCCTCTATTGAGCAGGCAGTCACTTTCTTGAAATAACAACAGAAAATGCTGGAAACACTCAGCAGGCCAGGCAGCATCCGTGGAGAGAGAAACAGAGTTAACGTTTCAGGTCTGGGACCCTTCATCAGAACTTTCTTGAACTTGGCGAAGGTAGTAACCATAACTTGGATTGAATGCTCCTTAGCCTAACCTGGCAGTTAGCTCCCTACTAGATAGAAATCATGTTGAATATATTCCAGAAACCATCTAAATGACCTCAGTTTAGTATTGGGTTACCTGGAGGCTGGATTGATATGGAAGATAAAATGACTCAGTTCTGGTTAGACAGCAACAAAGGCTCTAGTAACAACCATACAACGAGACTAAAGTTGCACTTTGGAAGCACATGATTTAGGAAGGAACCAGAATAATATCTCAAGATAAATGTAATTTGAAACCACTTTGGGTGACTGCTGTAGATTTCAGTTATCAACCAGTGACTGCAAGTTATTAACTCTCCAGGCCAACATCAGCAACATTAATGTGGCTGTATTGCAGGCTCAAAGTTCACATCGAGAGCATGGGTTTAAAAGTGAAGGTACTGGATAGAGGTTTAAGATTACGAAGGGGTTTGATAGTGCAGACATAAAGAAGTTGCTTCCACTTGCAGGCGAGGCCAGAACTAGGGGCCATCAATAAAAGAAAGTCACTAATAAATCCAATAAGGAACTCGGGAGAAACTTCTTTACCCAGAGAGTGGTTAGAATGTGGAACTCACTACCACAGGGAGTGGTTGAGGTGAATAGTGTAGATACATTTAAGGGGAAGCTAGATAAGTACATGAGGGAGAAAGGAATAGGATATGCTGACAGGGTGAGATGAAGGGTAGGAGGAGGCTCGTGTGGAGCATAAATACCAGCATCGACATGTTGGGCCAAATGGCTTGTGTCTGCGCTGTAAATTCGATGTAATACTATGTGCTACGAGTTAAGGAACACCAGAATAAGGATCCAATCTAGAACCCGAGAACCAGTTGACGTATATACTGGTACATCAGTTGAGTTCAAAAATTATGCTGAAGGTGTTTAGTACTCTAGATATGACTATGGTTCTGTTAAGGGAGCCACCCAGTTCTTGGTGTTATATGGATGAATTATGAAGGACTTTAATATGCTCATATTCTTCAGCCTCAAAACAGGTTCTGTTAGAGGTATGAAATATAGCTGAGATAGAGAAAGTGAACCCGGAACAATACTTTCAGATCTGCCAAGGTACCAAGACATGGGAGCACAGGTTCAGGGCTGTCAAGAATAAATGCCAAGAATACTTCTCTGCGTAGAGGGTGATCAATAGCTGGGACGGGATGCTGGAAAGATGACCGGGCATTCTGGGAAGATGGGATAAAGGTTCCTTTCTCTCCAAGAACATCTTTTGATCATATTCCCCAGAATTGCATCGTTAACCACTTCCAGTATGTAATCTTAAATCTGGGAAATTTTATCTAAATACGAGGAGCAACACTGTTTCTTTGACCCATCCGTCCTACATTCTGGGAGGGGCCTCTCTCCACTACATGTTCCTGGTGCACATATGGAAGTAGTTAACGGAGCACAAGTTCTTGCACCGATGTTTGACAGAAGGAGGCATCACCTCAGTGAATTTTCCTTCTTCCGCCCTGTTGGATATTGCTCCAAGTGAGGACGTTTGAATCATGGAGAAATTAAGTTGCCTTAATCCAGAGAATGCAAGGTAGAGTGTAACAATAGTCTACATGGAAATGCAGCTTTGTTGCATGTATTGGTAATAATGCACCCACTGTCAGTGGAATGAGCTTGAACATTTGGCTCATTTTTATAAGCAAAACTCCCCTGCTAAGATTTCCCACACACAGTTCCGAGTTTCGGAGACGTCACAAGTGGGAGCGGCAATGAAGAACACATTAACTTTTGGCGGGAGCTTACCACAGACGATTGTCATTACAAGCAATGGAGCAAGACAATGGCCGAGGAGTGGGTCACCTGCCTGCGTCCTCACCAAGAGCATGTTCAGCAGAGAAAGAAGAATGCCGTGCAGTTGTTAGCACACGAATCAATACTGAAATAATGTGAGTCGCAAGCTAGTGCCCTGCGTCTACATATATAACTCTAATCATGAGGCAATCACCACAACTACAAAACCACACGTGAAGGATGAAGCTGTTTGAATACAGATGGGGCAGTGATAACTTCAAAAGACCACCAACAGTGTCCTTTACTTGTCTGGCCTAAGGGATGACAGATATTGGTTTCATTTTTGGTAACAAGCAGAAGGATTCCACGAAGTTAGCTTATCGCACAGGGAGCCCCTTATTCCTTACAGTGTCTGCCATGAACTCAGCTTAGATTTGCTGCCAGTGATTAAGGGTCTTCCTTGTATGCTCCTTTTGTCAATTCCTACAGCTGAAGATGTTCCATGTTGGTAACCATTCAAATCAAGATCACCATTGGTGACTGCGAAGACTTGATAAATTCTACTGCTCAGTATCATCTGCTGTGTAACTAGAATGTATTGTACAAAAAATGGCCCATTGAGAATACAAGTTTCTCCAAGGCAAAAGCTAACCAATGACTAAAGGACTAAGACCTATTGAATCCATGGATGCAAAAGAAACTGAACAACATTTGCTCTTCAGACTGCTAGATATTTTAAATTTCAAAATGTACTGGAAATTGGGACTGCAGTCCTTGCGCAGAGCTAATTAATCCAAGTTTAGATTAAACGTCGCACAACTTGCCTTTTTAAAAAACCTTTTTGGGATGCACGAATGTTCAACAGCGCACACTTCAGTAAGAACACAAAATATTATTTTTTCCAAACAGTGCGGTATCATGTGCCTTTACCTTTCCCACCGAAGAGTTAACTGTTGTACATACCTGTGTGGTTTTCTCTAACTGCACTTTCAACTCTGTCAGCTCCAGGTTTGTGTCACGTAGATTCGCCTTAAGCTTCTCATTTTCAGCTAGGAACTGCTCATAAAGCTGTGAAAATACCACAAATATCAAGCCATTGCAATATCTGGGGTTCCACATATAAATGCTACAAGTTAAATACCTCTGTTCATCAATAACAGCATTGACGGCATTGTCCCCTCCAATAAATCACAGCTCTTCACAAAACCTTTAATCACTACCGAGGAAGAACGAAATTGCATTAATATAGCACTTTACACAACCCCAAAGTGCTTCAAGCCAATTAATTATTTTTTGAAATGTCGTCACTGTTATATAGGTAAACACAGCAGCCATTTTGCACCCAGCCAGGTCCCACAAATAGCAGCGAGTTAAGTGACCAGATCATTTGTTTTGGGGGTGTTGGTTGAGGGATAATATTGCCCTCAGGACACCATGAGAACTCCCCTATACGTCTGCGAATGATGTCATGGGATCTTTTACATCCACATGTGCAGGTAAGACTGGACCCTTGGTTCAACGTTTCACCTGAAAAACAGCACCTCAGACAACACAGCACTCCCTCAGTATCACAGCACTGAATTATCAGCCTGGGTTATGTCCTCGTGTCCTACAGTAGGGCGTTAACCTGTGGCCTTTGACTCGGGCTGCTCTGCACCTTTATTCAAGGCAGTCAGGGACAGAGGTGTGTTTTACAACCAAGCACAAATGTACAGAAGACACCACTTCAATGGTCACCTTTTTATAATCCAACGTGTCTTCCTTTTCTGCCCTACTGAGAGGCGCAAACCTGCTTTCTCTGTAAGGATATAAACCAGTTCGACTTGCCGACTGTTCAGGACCCTCATTGTGTGCAGTACTAGAAAGTCCGGTGTCAAACCTGTAAAACAAGTAGACATAATTACTTTTTTTTTTAAATGGTGTCATGATCACATAATGCTGAGCACAAGTTTGTTGCAATCAAATAAATCCCAATGCAATATCTCCAAAACATTGTGGTTTCCTACGAGCTTTGGTAATCTTCCCAATAAAACACTTCTAACACACAAATAAGCTCATCGCTCACACCAAGCTATAAATCTCTCTAATTTGACTTCTGCAATTATGCTCAGAGCCTTAATGACACCCTCTTATTCTTCCTCCTCCTATTCCCACCCACAATGTAAATCAGACATCCTTTGTTAACACAAAGTCTGCGTGATAATTAAAAAAAAAAAATCCTGTAGAGTTTGTAGCTTCGACTGTGAAGCAGGTACATTATCTAGGAATAGTATAAATGCAGTAAAAATGAACAAAATCATACCTTGAAAGTCTGTCATTCTGGAAAAGAAAGAAGATTAAATTTTAGTAAGTTTTCTAAAACATTTTAATCTTTCATGATAAAAATCTATTCAACTATGAAACATAAAATTGAGTAACTGATATATTTTTGTCCTAAAAATGTAAAGACAAAGAGTTAGCAGTTCATCCGAATTCAATGAGATTCCGCATTTAACACAGAATTTCAGAATGAAAATAAGAGTGGAGAACAAAAGACTTTTTAATTTTAAAAAACAGCTCCGCTAAGTTAGGGATGTGCAAATAGTCTCACAGCAGAAGCCGTTAACCATTAACACCTTAAAAAAATGTCTTTGCTGCTCATTCACTCTGCAGAACCTCAATCTTAAGTCCAGCGGTGTCCGGCCCTTTGCAGCAGGAATTGCACCCACGTGCCACAAATAGAGATTAAACCGCTTTTTATTCAAGCAGAATCATAACTAAGGGCCATGTTCAAAATCATGCACTCTTCTCATTTAAACATTCCCACGTTCATTGGACAAGCACTCAATCATTCCAGCATCTGCACAGATCCCAACTGACATTTAACGCCCCCTACCCCATCCCCAGAATGGCCATACATGGTAAAAATAAAATCCTGTACACAATTCAAACCCCAATGGATTAGAAACATAGGAAAGTATGGGAGAGGAAAAAACCCCACTGTCCATCTGGTCATGACCACACGACCACGAGGTCAAATATCTATCGAGTTCTCCTTCAAATTTTCCCACACTATCTGCCTCCCTCCGCAATCTATTCCACACATTCACCACCCGTGTAAAGTCATTTAACCTAAGCTGTCAAGCTCTTCTACACTTGAGCCCATGTCCCCGGTCCAAGTGTTTGTGGCAATTTTAGACACGTTAGCAAAGTTCGATTTATCTATTCCCTTAAGAATTGAGTACTTCAGTATTTCCCAACCCTGCTCTTAAGTTAAACAATCCCCATGTCTCCTTGCACAGATGTCTCAAGATAGGTATCAGTTTGGTTACCCTTTTCTGCACTGCCTCCAATATCCTTTGCTGTGGTACAGTGGCTAGAATTGTATACAGCACTCGGTGTGGCTGTGCCTGTGCCTCAGAGTCATCAGCGCCTCGACTATCCATCCCAACATCCAGTTAGCTTTCCTTACTGCTGCTGCACACTGGGCTAATGCTTTCTATAAGCTATCTATCAATACCCCAAAATCCCTCTCCTGATTTGTGCCCTGTAGCACAGAACTGTTTAAATTATTTTCAGTTTATTTCCCTTTCCTAGTCTCATTTCCAAGCATTTATCCATGAAAAATGCCATTTTGTCACTCAAGCTCACCATTCCAACCTACCCAGATCCCTCTGGTATCTACAAACAGAGAGCTTTCTTTTTGCATCAGCAACCAAACCATTAATACACACAACAGAACAACAGTGTCTATACTTCAAAAGTACTTCATTGACTGTAAAGCGCTTTGGGACGTCCGGTGGTCGTCAAAGGCGCTATATAAATGCAAGTCAGTTTTTTTCACACTGTAAATAGCAACATAAAAATTCAAACCTCCAAACACCAACACTGGCTGGCGCTCCCCTCTTCTTGCTCAGCCACACAGAGAGCTCATTAAAGGGACAAAGATTGTGTGATGGAATACTCTCCACTTGCCTGGATGAGTGCAGCTCCAACAACACTCAAGAAGCTCAACACCATCCAGGACAAAGCAACCCGCTTGATTGGCACCCCATCCACCACCTTAAACATTCACTCCCTCCACCACCGGCGTACCGTGGCTGCAGTGTGTACCATCTACAAGATGCACTGCAGCAACGCACCAAGGTTTCTTCGGCAGCACCTCCCAAACCTGTGACCTCTTCCACCTAGAAGGACAAGGGCAGCAGGCGTATGGGAACACCATCATCTGCAAGTTACACACCATCCTAACTTGGAAATATATTGCCGTCCCTTCATCGTCACGGAGTCAAAATCCTGGAACACCCTCCTGAACAGCACCGTGGGAGTACCTTCACCACAAGGACTTCAGCGGTTTAAGAAGGTGGCTCACCACCACCTTCTCGAGGGCAATTAGGGATGGGCAATAATTACTGGCCTTGCCGGCGACACTCACATCCCGGAACGAATAAAAAAAGACTGGTCACTGGAATTGAGGAAGCTTCTTTGGAAATTAAGAAAAAAAGTGTTTTTGACACTAAACTAAAGTTCAGTCTTCAATTCTGAATTTAGTTCTAGTTTTTAATAGATTTTGTAGTAGAATGTGTAGGAGTTCTATGTCTAGTTTATGTAGAAGGGTGTTCTGTAAAAATCAGAAAGTGCATCTCCTGCAGAGAGGAAGATGAAGAAATTAAGAATGTAGAGCTATACCAGGCAGATACAAGTGTGTCACTTAGATGTACAGGTTTCCCCACCAAGATCAAACGAGTTTAAGCAACACCTCGATTTTAAAATTCTCATCCTGGTTTTCAAATTCCTCCATGGCCTCGCCCCTCTCCACCTCTAACCTCGTCCAGCCCCACAACCCTCAGATATCTGCGCTCCTCTAATTCTGCCCTCTTGAGCATCCTCGATTTTAATCGCTCACCACTGGCAGTCGTGCCTTCAGCTGCTCAGGCCCCAAGTTCTGGAATTACCTCCCTAAACCTCTCCTCCTCTCTATCCTCCTTTAAGACGCTTCTTAAAACCTCCCTCTTTGACCAAGCTTTGGGTCATCTGCCCGAATATCTCAAGTGGCTCGGTGTCAAATTTTGTTTGATAATCGCTCGTGATGCACCTTGGGGACGTTTTACTATGTTAAAGACGCTATATAAATGCAAATGGTTGTTGTTGAGATTTAAGCCAGCTAGGTCAGACACCAGATGAATTTACCCAGGAGCAGAGCATCCAGGAAGAATGGAAATCACCTCTACAGACAGAGGTTCACCACTTCGACTTAACAGTAGACCAATACGAACCTCCGGAGGAAGGTGAGGCAGCCAGTTATTCTAAGTCAGCTCATAAGGACTTGGCCGCACAAGTTTTGAAAACATTGCCAACTACAAGCCTATAAACTTCAATCTATTCAATAGACTGGCTATCTAATCCTGTTAATTTCTCAGCTAAGGAGTTGAATCCTAAATTAATAGCAACAATTTACATCAATCTCAGACTGTGATCTCAATTGCAAATGTATAATTAGCAGTCAACGCTGAGTTACTGTGAAATAACTGTAACCTTTGCCTGCCTCTGTAACCTCATATTTTGTCAATTAATCCTAATAATTACTTGCATACTCGAGGTTTATGTTCAAGTACTAACTATGCTTCTACAGTTAACATAAGCCCTTCAGCAATCTCCCCTCAGCCTTGATGAGCGATGGTGAAATGCTTGGAAAAACTGCGACATACCGAATGGATTCCTTATCGAGGACCCCACAGCACAATTGAAGGATCAAACATTCCTCGCAAACAGTGGGCAAGATTCAACGGCATGAGAACCGGTCATGGTAGATGCTGCCACCTTCTCCATAGATGGAAGATTAAAGCATGTCCATCATGCGACTGTGGAGCTCCTAATCAGACCCTGGAGCTCATCATTGAGCACTGCCCTCAGAGGAAATTCGCAGGCAGCCTACAAGATATCCATCCACGCTGTTACACCGGAAACTTAGGCCTGGATATCTGACTTCAATACTGATATTTGATTTGCTTTGCTACCACCGTACAAAAGAAGGTGGTGGTTAATATGCAATTGTTAGTTCATGACTTTATTGCCCAATCGGTTTGATAATTGGCAAGAAATGGTTAATCCACTCAGTAACATGTGTGGATCCTGATGGGAGGTTAGTAGTGTAAATGCTAATATAATCTAAACTGATTGATGAAAGACAGAAGGAAGGGAGACCCAAATGCAGGCATCATTAACTCCCAGGCATGAACTGGGTAGTAAACCCCAGACCTGTGGAGCTAAAGTGAAGAGCTAAGCATCAATTTGGTGCCCTTGACGAGTATTCCTGTGTCAGGGTATTAATCCTCGTGACTTGTTTAAAATCACTGCAGATGTCTCTGTAATTATGGAGTAATGAGCAATTATGATCATAAAATCATTCAAAGGTATGAAAATAGAGTAAAAATTAATATCTAAACTCTGAACATTAACAAAGTTCAGATTTTACAATGATTACTTTATGCACGTGCCAAGTTGTAAAGGCTTGGATGTTGACAAAGCAGTCACGCAAAAAGATAGTTATAACCATAAGCACTTCCTTGTCCTGAAACTAATTCAAGTTATTCACGATCTATTGAGCACAAATTTTAACAAGTATTTTCATGTAGCAATCAATATTTTAATTAAAAACAAGAGTTCCATTTTGTTATTACCATTTTAGGAGGAGAACACTAGAATGGAGTTTGCATTGAGAATTATGTAGTTATAATGTGACATTTCATCACAATACTTGGATGATTAATTTACACATCTAATAAAATTACTGACTACAAATCTGATAGGCAAAGGCCAAATGTTATGTACAAGCAATTCTCTATCAAAATACTTGTTAAAACAGTCGCAAAATAGCACAAGCTGCTGTTTTTATGATTTAACTCCTGGCAGCAATTATTCCAGAACAAGCTTGCTGGTAAAAGAGTTACTTTTCAATCAAACTTGAGATTGCTAAACTTTACACGCTCCAGTCGTGACCTACATTCCAGTCAGGCCCATCTACCTTCATGGTCAGTGAGGTACTCTGAGCCCATGTATGCTGCAAATGTCAAGTTTGGACTTATTGCGAGATTCATTCTATGGCTGGAAGGGATTAGGACTGGATTCTTTCCATTGTGTCACAGGCCTCGAGTTTGTTTCCAATCTCATTATTTAAACCCCATGTCCCTTCCCTTAGATTTAGAAGTCAGATTCTTGAGCATCTGCCAGGAACAGCAGTGACTAATTCTCAGTTGCTGTCCCAACAGATCAAACTAAAATTAACCTTTCTGGACTGCCCAAGGAACAAATCATAGAAATCACAGCACAGGCCGTTCAGCCCATCCGGTCTGTGCCAGGTCTTTAACTGGAGCTATCTACTCCAATCCCATCTCTCTGCCCTTTATATATACCCTCATCGCATTTAAAAAGTACTTGGCTGTGCACTTGAAGTGCTGAGAGCTGGAAAGTGCGATGAGGCTGGATAGCTCTTTTTCAGCTGGCACAGACATGATGGGCCGAATGGCCTCCTTCTGTGTCGTAAGTTTCTTGTATATATTCTTCCTTTTCAAATAATTATTCCAATTCCCTTTTAAATGATGTTATAGTCACTGCCTCAACAGCCACTAGTGACAAGGCATTCCATGTTCCAATAACCCTCAGTGTGCAAACAACTTTTCCAGCTTTCCCCTTCTGTCTTGTGGTTTTGTAAATTAAGTTTTGTAATCTATTAAATTCGCAAAATTAATCTACAATTTGGAAATTTAAATCCAACAGAAAATCTACAAAGAATCAAACAGAATATTTATTCCAAATGATTGAAGTAAAACACAACAGAGACTACGCTTCAAAAGTACTTGATTAGCTGTAAAGCGCTTTGGGACATCCTGAGGTTGTGAAAGGCGCTATAGAAATGCAAATCTTAGTCTATCAGCTGGAAGTTCAGCTATCCCAATATTTGCAGCAATCCCTGAAAAATATCAAGCGACTTTCTCGCAAATAATATTCTACAAAAAAAAGTGGACTGTGAAACTCTCGACCCTACCAGATGCTTTACACAGAACACTAAACATTGTGTTAATATAGAGCTTTCCTTAATTCCTGTAAGCTCATGCTACGAAAACAAAATAAGCCAAAGGTAGAAAAAGAAATTTGCAATAATTTTGCTTGCATCAGATGGGATATTTCCTCTGCTGGGAAGGAGTGCTCAGGTGATTTACTACCAAGACCTTGCTTAATACTGATCTGCCACTTGCTGAAGGTGCTCCGAAGCGACCTAGTCTGTTCTCCCATACCCTTCACCCGCACCCCCGCCCCCCCAGCAAAGTGCTTCAACTTTGCTAAGGAGCTCTGCAGAGATCAGCAATTCCAAGTGCAGCCCCAGATATTTCTTTTCTATAAGGTTGCTTAGAGACAACGGATTATAAAACATGCCATATATAACCACAAATGTGACAGTTTGAGTTTTACTCCGTCATTTTAAATTAAGCAGGTTTTAAATTAAACCTAGTAAAGATAGGTAAGGCCAGATTCTTCAATTACAATTCCAGTAGAAAATTTCTAATGCAATGGTTCTTAACTTGTTCTGTTAAAGACCAATCAGAACTAATTTGACTTGATCTGCAGCAACCAAGTAAACCCGGACTGGTTCCTCTTTTTTTTTTTAAACTGAATTTTTTTTCCCAAACAGCGGATTATCCATCAATTAAAAACATTTCTATAGGAAGTATAAACGATTACATTGCCAGCAACCAAGTTTGAAGTAATCCTGGTTACATGTGAAATGTTGGGCAGTTCTGATCGCCACACAATGACTTCAATAGAGAGATGTGTTATACCAAGCTCATGGGAGCTTTGGAAAAAGAAGTCCATTTATATTGCATCTCATCATCTCCTACCATCTTATACAATGAATTACTTTGAAGTGCAGCCACAAGTAGCTTGAACAGGCCCATTACCTTCTCTGCGCTTAACTATTTACAGTACACAACAAAATATGAAAAAACATCTCCTAGAAAGCAGAGGGGGAGGTGCTATGATGGGTTAAAAATCCCACCATCTATCTACAGTGTACGTAAAAAAAAACTTATGCACATCAAAACATTTTCATTATAAATCCTACGTCCACATTTATAATGGAAAATGGCTATGTATAATTGTCACACTGTAATTACAACAGCCTGCCAGTGGTGGCACTAGCACTACACTTTTGTTTCTCCCAGCTCCTCAGCCTGTGCTGCAGGGAACCTCATATGCGACAATCGGCTCCACTACCCTGCTTCTTAAATTGCCACAGATTTCCTAATTATAAACAACAAAATTCTTACATATTAATTTTAATTGAGGCTTTCAGACATGCCTTATAAGGAGTTGTGCCAGAGGACTGGAAGGTTTTCATAAATGTAATGTTTCTATCATGCATGTCCACAGATCCCTGAAGGTAGCAGGACAGGTAGGCAAAGTGGTTAAGAAAGCAGATGGGATACTTTCCTTTATTAGCCGAGGCATAGAATTTAAGAGCAGGGAGGTTATGCTAGAACTGCACAGAACACAAGTTAGGCCACAGCTACAGTACTGCGTACAGTTCTGGTCACCACATTACAGGAAAGATGTGATTGCACTAGAGAGGTTACAGAGGTGATATACGAGGATGTTGCCAGGACTGAAGAATTTTAGCTATGAGGAAAGATTGGATAGGCTGGGGTTGTCATCTTTGGAACAGCGGAGGCCGAGGGGAGACTTAATTGAGGTGTAGAAAATTGAGGGGCTGAGACAGAGTGGATCGGAAGGACCTAGTTCCCTCAGCAGAGAGGACAATAACCAGAGGGCATAGATGGAAAGTAATTGGTAGAAGGATTAGAGGGGAGTTGACGAGACCTTTTTTCATCCAGAGGGTGGTGGGGGTCTGGAACTCAGTGCCTGAAAGGGTGGGAGAAGCAGAAACCCTCATCGCATTTAAAAAGTACTTGGATATGCACTTGAAGTGCCGTAACCTACAAGGCTACGGACCAAGAGCTGGAAAGTGGGATTAGGCTGGAGAGCTCTTTTTTGGCCGGCACAAACACGATGGGCCGAATGGCCTCCTTCTTTGCCGTAAATTTCTAGGATTCTATGAGAAAGGAATGACCTGGGTAACTACAGACCAGTCAACCCAACATTGGTAGTGGGTAAGCTTCTGAAGGTCCTAATATGATAAAATTAGTACGCGCCTTAGATGTGCGTTAATTATGGACTGAAGACACGGGTTCATTAAGGATAGCTAATATGGATTTGTAAAAGGCAACATGCATCAGAAAAAATTATTTAGAGTGCTTTCAGGAAATAATGGGTGTTTTGGTAAGAGAAAATGCTGCGGATGTTGTGTACGTGGATTCTCAAAAGAAGTTTGACGAGGGGTCGAATAGCAGGCTAGTTGCTAAGAACATAAGAAATAGGAGCAGGAGTAGGCCATTTGTCCCCTCGAGCCTGCTCCGCCATTCAATAAGATCATAGCTGATCTGATCTTGGCCTCAACTCCACTTTCCCGCCCGCTCCCCATAACCCTCGACTCCCCTGTAGCTCAAATATCTGTCTATCTCCACCTTGAATATATTCAAGGACTCCTCCTCCACACCTCTCTGGGGGTAGAGAATTCCAAAGATTCACGACCATCAGAGAAGAAATTCCTCCTCATCCCCGTTTTAAATGGGTGACCCCTTATTCTGAAACTATGCCCCCTAGTTCTAGATTTCTCCACGAGGGGAAACATCCTCTCAGCATCCACCCTGTCAATCCCCCTCAGAATCTTATATGTTTCAATAAGATCACCTCTCATTCTTCTAAACTCCAATGAGTACAGGCCCAACCTGCTCAAACTTTCTTCGTAAGACAATACTTAAGGCACGTGGTATTAATGGCATGGGACTATGGCAGCACAGAGAGGAAGTTCGTTCAAGGACAGGAGAGAGTAGTGATCAATGTTTTTCAGACAGGAGAGATGTAAACAGTGGTGTCCCCCAGGGGTCAGTGTTTTTAAAAAAAAAAATTAATTTTCAGAATGAAGACAGCGCTGGCAAGGCCAGCATTTATGCACTGGTCCCAGCTGTCCTGAGAAGATGGCGGTGGGTGTTTTTTTGAACCACTACAGTCCGTCTGGTGAAAGAGTTCACGATTTTGGCCCAGTGACTATGGCCCGTAATTTGCTGTCAGTGGCAAAGCTAAGGCACTCGCCACTGACCTCGAAGAAAGCTACCCAGAGATCTCGCAATCTCGGTGGTGAGAAGTTAACCTTTCTCGATGTGCAATTGATTGCAGCGCTGTGTAATGAGAAATCTCCAGCGAAGAGCTGCAGTGACGTCAACAAGCTGTCTAAGCAGCCAATCACATTGAAGAATTCTCTCAGACAGCAAACTAGGAAATGAAAAGCACTGAATTATCTGCACTTTTTAAAAATGTTACCGAGATCGAAATAAAGATTGGGACATACACTGGGGTTAAGGTAGAAGCTGAAATATCATGAACAAACATTAACATTTTTAAAAACTTTTTTTTAAAAAAAGGCACATGGTATTAACATGGTATTTATCATAATGCAGAAATTTGACACTCCATAAATATAAAAATTAGTTTTTCAGGGCCTGAACAGTTGTTTAGCACTCAATACACTGTTAAAACCCCAGGTACACCTATTCCAACAAGTCTTAACATTTAAAGGGGTATTTAACAGCGATATTACCGGAAAAGCTCAAGTTTGTCAGTTTCGCTGATTTCACGTATTGCCGGCAATGGGAGGGGGGGTCCACAGCATAGCCTGTATCGGGGCAATGAATGACTGACCACAACTTCAAGATTTCCGTGTTTAGATGCACGCGCGCTAAATCCTGAAGTTGCGGTCAGTTTCAGAGGTGTAATGACGGCGAACGCTGACAGTTTCACCATCATTACCCACCGCAAAATCCAGGCCACTGTTATTCTTTGTAGTGGTTTGATACAACTGAACAAGCCTGCTGGGACACTTGAGTCAACCACATTAATGCAGCAGGTTTCCTTCCCTAAAGGACATGAATGAACCAGCTGGGTTTTCATAACAATTCAAAAGTTTCATGGTTACTTTTACCGACACCAGCTTTTATATATTTCATTTAAAAAAAAAACTAAATTCAAATTCTTGAACAGCCATCATGGGATTCAAAAATCACGTTCTCTGGATTATGAGCCCAGGAACATAACCACTACACTAACAAACATGTTGCCTTGCAAATACCACAAAAATAGTGAGCCTGATAAACTGTAAAGATTTCAGCAGGACAAACAAATAATGCCGAGAAATGTGAGGTCATACATTAAAAATGAGAGAATATACACAGAATGGTAAACCTTTAAAAGTAGTGCAGCAGAAAGACAGAGGGGCTCAGATGCATAAATCTTCGAAAAGAGAACAATTTGATAAAGCTATATATAAAAAAGAGATCTTAGGTTTTAGAGGCATAGCGTTAAAAACAAGGAGACGACAATGAACCTATGCAATATTATCTGGCAGACTTCAGTTCGAACATAGTGTCCAGTTTTTGGGCACTTTACTTTAGCAACAATGTCAAGACCATGAAGAGAGTATTGAAGAGATTGATTTGACATCAGGGGCGAGAGGCTCTTTTCATTAGGGCAAATGTTAAGTGGAGATTCAGTACAGGTATTCAAAATTATGACAGGTTTTGATGAGGTAAAAAAGAGAAAAACTATTTCACTGGTCAGCGAGTTGGCAATGACAGGCCATAAATTATCAGCAAAAGAACAGAGCTAGGGAGAACTTATTTCATGCCGAGGGTTGTTAGGATATAGAATGCCCCACCAGAAACAGTTATGGAATCAGGGAAGTGGATTAATAATTGAAGTAGTAAAAAAAAATATGGGGAAAGGGGCTTGGAAATGGATCTAAATGGATAACTCTTTCTGGAAGGCTGCTCTGGCGCGATGGGCTCCTTATGTACCTTTAAGATTTTATGGTTCTATAAAATGAAACACTAAACAGAACATAAGGGTTGAATCCATGACTTTAAAATGGGGACGGAACGGCGTCTGTGAGATCTGGTCCAATCGACCTTTGCTCTCTAGCCCCACTTCAACTGAAAACTGCACTTGGTCTAAACAACTCGTGTGCAACTTCACGGGCGATTGCCCAATAACCATTAATGCTTCAGGAGCAGTCTGGAGTCACTCTGCTATTCATTTTCAGCAAGAAAAGTTTCTTTTTCATGAACTGTTTTTCTTCTTGTAATGGTGCCCTCCAGTTTGATTTCAGATTTGTTAGGATACAATTAAAACATTGGATCTTACAATAAAAATCCAGAGTCTTGCACTTCATCATGCTGATGTCCATAAAAACAACCAAAATTCTTCATAAATGTATTAAAATTTGATTCCAAGAATTTCTCAGCAGCAAGTGGTTTTATCAACTGGCACCAAACACTGTCCAAATATGTCCATTTTTAGTGCAGATTTGTTGTGTGGAGCAGGAACTACTGGAGTAAATCTGCTTACGAGCATGATTTGGCAAATCAACGTTCCCACAAACAGAGAACACAGTGTACGTCACAAATATTAAGACACAAACAATTCACTTCATTTGAAAGAAAATTTAATTAGTCTTGAAGGATTCCAACCAATTCTGGCTCACACACAACCCACCCCTATATGAAAAAAACACACACACGCTAACTCACAGGAATGTACTAGCTTAAAGCTCGAGTGCAAATTTCTGTCACCATTCCAAGAGAAACATTTCAAGGTCTACTGGTTAGAGAAAGAAAGTTACCTGACACTTTTTGTTCGTTCCATCTTCTGCTTCTGACTGCTGTTCTTGGTCGTTCTCATCACTCTAAAAACAAACGATTAAAACATTAGGATAAAAAGGGATGAAAACTCAAGATACTTAGGCACTTGCTGGTAGGTACCCTGTGGCATTTGGTCACGGGTAGTCCAAGACCTGGAGTGTTATTGGTGACGGCTATCAGACAAGCTGCCAAAACGCCGGAGCAGTTCCACCCCATTGCAGCAATAGTTAATTTGCAGAACTTTATCACATGACTGATACAAGCTTAAAATATAGCACACCGCATGATGCTGAAAGATACAGGGCTCCACAGATATAGCCGTAATACCCAATTAAAATGTGCTCAAGATGCAACTCCCTGCCCGTTGTATTCTCCCCAAAAATCTACCTCCTACAGTGGACTTGTACAATTTGTTTCAGATTCAATGTGTTATTTATTTTTCCCACCTCCCTCTCCAAAACCTTACTACTTTTTTCCTCAGTTATTCATATGATTATGAAAGGTTCTTTGCCTCTCCCTTACTTCCCACTATGGACTTGTGGTTCTTGAAGGAGTCACTGGAGCAGTTACAGAGGGGAGGGTTTTTCCTCCAGTCAAGTCCAGCACCAGGAAGAGGTGTTCATTTGCGTTTGCCTGGCCTGATTAACTCCAGTCACAATGCTCAGCACAGTCCTAATAACCATTCCCTTCTGGCCACTAAGCAATAAAAAAATCCCTTATCTGAACACTGTCTGCTCAGAATGTTTAATTAATACTTCAATTGAATAAAAAATCCCTTATCTGAACACTGTCTGCTCAGAATTTTTAATTAATACTTCAATTGAATAAAATTTCAGGGAAAAATGGAATGGCCCCTCAGCAGGGAAATGCAAGGTCACGAGAAAAAGTTTCTAATAAAAAATGATTCATATTTCAGGAAGGCATTATCTACCAACAACGTGCATTTATATAGTGCCGTTAATGGTGAAAGGCTCCAAACTGTGGAGGTCCAAAGTGACCCAAGGGTCCAGGTACACAGATCATTAAAATGCCATGAACAGGCACAGAAAATAATCAAAAAGGCTAATGGAATACAAGGGGGTAGAAGTTATGCTGCAGCTATACAAAGCCCTGGTTAGACCACACCTGGAGAACTGTGAGCAGTTCTGGGCACCACACCTTAGGAAGGATATATTGGTCTTGGAGGGAGTGCAGCGTAGGTTTAGCAGAATGATACCCAGACTTCAAGGGTTAAGTTACAGGGAGATTTTACACAAATTAGGGTTGTATTCCCTGGAATTTAGAAGGTTAAGGGGTGATCTGATCCAAGTTTTCAAGATATTAAGGGGAACAGATAGGGTAAAGAGAGAGAAACTATTTCCGCTGGTTAGGGATTCTAGGACTAGGGAGCATGGTCTAAACATTAGAGCCAGACCTTTCAGGAGTGAAATTAGGAAACACTTCTACATACAAAGGGTGGTAGAAGTTTGGAACTCTCTTCCGCAAACAGCAATTGATGCTTGATCAATTGTTACTTTTAAATCTGAGATTGATAGCTTTGTGTTAACCAAAAGATTTTACGGGATATGGGCCAAAAGGCGGGAGGGTATATGGAGTTAGGTCGCAGATTAGCCATGAACTCATTGAATGGTGGAGCAGGCTCGAGGGGCTGAGTGGCCTGCTCCAGAGTTCCTATGAAAAATATCCCAGGACGCTTCACAGGGGCATGGGGAAAACAGACATGGAGCCAAAGAGCGATCACCAGGTGAGACCAAAGGCTCAGGCAGAGAAGTAAGGTTTAAGGAGGGTCTTAAAAGGAGCAGAAGGAGGTCGAGAGACAGGGGGATATGGGAAGGAAATTCCAGAGAGTGGGGCCTGGACAACATCAAGCACAACCGCAAATGGTGCGGTGAAGTAACGTACAAAAGACCATAATCAGAAAAACTGAGTTTTGTGGGGAAGGTGCAGCGCATAGGGAGGGGCAAGAGATTTGAAGACAGGGACAAGAACTTTAGATTTGTGGAGTTGACAGATCATGAGTTACTGTAGGTCAGAGAGTTATGGGATCAGGGGCAAGCAGGATTTGGTGCAGTCGCCATCTTCCCATTCTCCTTCCTGTTCAGTATCTACTTGCATCTACTGCCTTGCAGTGCACTCCCGAGACATCTCTCTCTGTGCACCAAGTGTTACAGAAACGTACCTTCTTGCTGCTGGAGCTGTAAGAGGTTCTATGGACTTTCAGAAGACCCCAGCCTCTTCTCAGCTCCACGAGCCATTGAAGAACTTGAGTCAATCAGAAACCAAGCTTTGAGTTGAAATTGTTTTTTTGTTTCTGCTTATATCCATGGTATAAAGCAAACAAAAACATGCCGAGTACCCACTGGGCACGATAGTTATCCAACAAATGGACCCCACATAACGATATACTTCATGGATTATTTGGCGTAGTTCAGCCCCTGGAGAAACATCGGATCCAATTGGCTCCTGATGTATATTCTCTGTTTGTGGAGATGGGGGAATTGGAAAGAAGAGTTTCCTGCTCTTACCAACAAAGGGATCAATGAACAAGTTCTGACAGAACAGGTAATATCTCAACAGAATAAAACGTGCACTTTAACAATCTGGTTAAGGTATCACACTTACATCCTGCGTCCAATAAGAAACACCTGTAGATCTCCGTTTTTCCCTAGGCCGCCGTCGATCTCTTATTGATGGTTTGTTCTGTGACTTGTCATCCAATTTCTCTTCTCCATCTCGCTCATCTTCCCTTTTGTCCATTTCTAATCAAATTAAAGAAAAGACCATTTTTCACCCTCTGACGAACAAGGAAACCAGAAGCAGTCACCAGCTTTGCTTAAGCAACATAATCACTGCAAAAGTTCAACTTCTACAGATTTTAGTTTGTGAATTAAACAGAAAAGCCAAGTATGATGTCAAGCTTTATACAAGAGCAGATACTCATCCAATCTACTTCGCTATTCATAGAAAATTTACATTACGACCATACTTCATTTCTGGTCTCTATAGAATAAGATTGCAAGAAGCTGTTTATTTTTGCAAATTAATTTCGATGCCGATTGGAATATTTAAGTGTAGCGATGCTACCAATAGCCTCCTGATGTGAATCAGACCGACGTGGAAGGGCCCAGGTTTAGTTTCTGGTCCATGCTGAGTTAGCTGAGCAAGTAGTGGAGCAATTAGTGAGCCCTATTGGAAAAAGCATGTGAGCGTATGAGGGGGTCAAGACTTGACTAATACATCTCCACAGTGGAGTAACTTGGCATCACTCATTGCCCAGACTTAGAAATGAACAATGATCACTTTATCAAGGTATAGGAGCACCCCAGCGCGATTCAGCAGGTAAAGGTGAGACAAAAACATTTCGGGGGGGAAAAAATTCAAGGTTCTTTTATTTTTTGCAAGGAAACGGCTGTCTGTTTTTGTGCTTCATTGGTGAGGCAACCAATTACAAAGCAGAAGACAAGCAGTCAGAAAACAAAAAAAAACACTTAGTGACACACTCAGACATAAAACATATAACTACCTCTCTCTATACATGGAAGTTTTGAGATGTGTCTGTCACAGTTCATCACATATGCAGATATGTATGCTTAGAGTACGAGAGATACAAGCCCTGTCGTTTCCTGCTGGTTTCAGAGAGCTGCCTGGTCATTGTAAGCAACTGACAGAGAAACAATTACCCTCCAATTTACCTCAGAATGTGGCTATCAACAGCAATAGGACCTTGTTGCTTTAAAGGGGCTAGGAAGAGAGTTGTTTTTCCAAGTTTGCAGATGGCACAATGGGGGCAGGAAGTTACAGATTAAGTAAGTGGGCAAAACTATAGCAGATGCAAGTTCAATGTGGGCAAGTGTGAGGTGATCCACTTGGAATCTGAGAAAGGCAAATGGGAATATTTTCAGGAGAGGGGGAAGAGAGCGAGCGAGGTCGGGGGAGGGGGAGGGGGGGAAAAGGGGAGGGGGGAAAAGGGGGAGGGGGAAAGGGGGAGGGGGAATGGGGAGGGGGAATGGGGAATGGGGAGGGGGAATGGGGAGGGGGAATGGGGAATGGGGAAGGGGGGAGGGGGGAGGGGGGAGGGGGGGAGAGAGAGGAGAGAGAGAGACACACACACACAGACACAAACAGACAGGCAGACGAGGAGCTGTGGAGGAGCAAAAGGATTTGGGTGTCCACGTGGACAGCTCACTAAAAGCTTGTGCACACATACAAAGAGTAAGCAAAAAGGTTAATGGAATGCTGGCCTTTATCTCATGAGGCTTAGAATACAAAAGTGAGGAAGTGATGCTTCCGTTGCACAGAGCCTTCATCAGAGCCACTTTGTAGTACTCCATTCAATTTTGGGCATGAAGCTCAGGAAGGATATACTGGTCTTGGAGAGGATACAGCACAGATTCACCAGAGTGAAACCGGGGATTAAAAGGGTTAAATGAGGACAGGTTGCATAAAGTTGGTTTATATTCCCTCGAGTTAGAAGGTTGAGTGGTGATCTAATTGAGGTTTTTAAAAACGACACAGGAATTAGATAGTGTACAGAGAGAAATTATTTCCTCTGATGTGGGAGGGTTGGAGTCCAGAACAAGGGGGCATAATCTTAAAATTAGAGCGAAGCCGTCCAGGGGAGAAATCAGGAAGCACTTTTTCCACACAAAGGGTAGTGGAAATCTGAAACACTCTCCCACAAAAGGCTGTGGATGCTGGGGGGACAATTGTAATTTTCCAAGACTGAGATCGACAGATTGTGTGTGTTCGGTAAGGGTGTCAATGGATATGGAGCAATTAGAGTTGAGGTGCAGATCAGCCATGATCTGATTGAAACAGTCTCGAGGGGCTGAATGGCTCACTCCTGTTCCTATGCCACATAACTTTAGCAGAATATATTGTGAATTACATGGTCTAATGTTCCTATCCTTATAAAACCGAGCATCCTTGACGTGAGCATTGCCACAGGATAATTACATGTTATACATGTACTGCAGAGCTCTGCTCCCTTAATTCATCTCACTCTCTGGAAAGTGGTCAGCTGTAATGTCCACAGAGTACAGAGATACAAATATCCTCGAATTAACCACAGGACTCTGCACTCTCGTAACAGTGATGCAAATTAATAATAGAGAACTGGATTAAATGAATCAAAATCCAGTCACTTACAAGTTATCCAGCCAAATATAAATTGGTCATTTGGTTGCCCAACATTATTTTTATCAAACATTTCTTCTAATGGGCTCATGACAGGTATTCATCAAAATGCGTCGTGACTGAAGGAATGGGCTCGACCTGGTACATAAAAAAGACTTGCATTTATATAGCGCCTTTCGTGACCTCAAGATGTCTCAAAGCTCTTTACAACCAATGAAGTTCTTTTGAAGTGCAGTCACTGATGTAATGTAATGGAACAGGTTAATAAACAGATTAGCACTTGTGACACTCGAGTGTCAGCTTGGCTCAGTTGGTAGCTCAGCTCACCTCCGTCAGAAGTTCAAGTCCCACTCCAGGATTTAAGCAGATAATTTCAGCTGATATTTCGGTGCAGGACTGAGGGAGTGCTGTGTTACCAGAAGTGTTGCCTTTGGGATGAGACATTAAAACTAACTGCTGAGGTGTCGGGAGTTCACCCACTGTACTGGCCAGTAGTCCACCCTTAACCAACACCAACTAAAATTTGCCGTACGCATCTTGGCTGCCAGGTTGCCAACATAAGACTGGCTGCATTCTAAAAGGAATGTATGTATTGGTTGCAAAGTGCTTTAGGACATTCTGAAGATGTGATCAGGCTCCCTGTAAATGCAAGTTCTTTACTGAGAAGAGGAAACGTTTGCAAAGATGAACACTTTGTTTACAATGGATTTTTTTTTGCCCAAACATACAGGACTCGTGTGTGATCATGCGCATATATATGTAAAGTTAAAATGGACAAAATTTGGGCATTTGATTTTGATGCACAGTTAAATGGAGCATGCCAAGTACACAGTCACAGATTCAAGCTTAGTTCTTGCCAACAGACTATGCACAAAGAATCGCAACATTACCTTTATCTGTTTCCCCAGAGCTTCGGGAGTATGCAGAATAAGCGGACGTAATGCCGACAAGGCTGTTGGGTCGATTTAGTTGGGACGCAACATATGAGCTATTGAGGGCCGAGACTGCAGCAGTCGAAGACGTTGTGGAAGTTGGCCTGATGCGTTGATAAGGCTTCAGAACAAAAATTGGGAAATTTTACATCAAGGCTGAGAGCTTTAAAACTTGCAGCAAAAACATTTACAATGCCTCGTGACAGTATCAATATCATCCATTTTAAAGCAGTTTTAAAACGTTATTTCTTTTCTGGATATTCCTGATGAATTATCCACCTGGTTAGGTCATTTTCATTTGTCAAATTATCTGCTACTTCCAGACACGGCAACGACCTAGCTTGATAGTTTCCAGGGAAACAATATGCTTAGCACACACCGAAAAATATTAGTTGTAGGTGAACACTGTAGGTAGGTTGCACGTAGTCTCCTAATCCTACATCCAATAAAGGCCCAGAAACTGTTGCACCAGATCGTTTTGAATTGAAATTGAAAGTGACTAGGCATTCCCTACACCCCGATAGCGCCTGAAGATCAATGGGATTGTGGCGTGTGGAGAATGATCAACATTTCAAGAATGAAAACCGCCCTACAGGGTAGGTAAGCAATCTCTTTCATTTAGCATCCTTCATCACCGTGGGTAAGGCACATGAAGAAAAGGATAACCCTGCAAAAACAACTTCAGCACAGCTGCCAAAGACAGTTGCCGCCCCCCCCCCCCCCGACCCCCCTTTCCCTGCACTTGCTTAAAAAACCCCATTACCATCTCCTTTTGCCTTGCACCATCATCCCTTTTGTTTCTTAATCTCTCCTGCCTTCCATCCCATCACAGACTTTCCCTTTTGTTCTTTCCTCCCCTCCCCCCTTTCCCTGCCCCTACACTTGCTAAAAACCTGTTCCATCTCCAGGTTTTTCCAGTTCTGACGAAGGGTCATCGACCTGAAACGTTAACTCTGTTTCTCTCTCCACAGATGCTGCCTGACCTGCTGAGTATTTCCAGCATTTTCTTTTTTTATTTCAGATTTCCAGCATCCACAGTATTTTGCTTTTGCCAAGGACATTATGCGCAACTGTCAATTCTAGATGCCACACATCTTCAACAAGCGGTTCCTGGGGTGCTTTAGGACCAGCTGGAGAGTCCACCATCAATGGGAATGATCAGATACACAGAGATCGATATTGCACCACCCGGAGAAGTCATTGATCTCTTCAATTTTTCTCTATTTTGTCCTCCAAAATTATGGGACGCACGGTTTAGTCGGTCTTTATGGCTGCATTTAGAGAAACCAAGGCAACGGTGTCATGCTTGGCAATGAGCATTTTCACCATCTCTTAGCCCAACAGAGAGATTTCTAATCACACCGAGCAATCCATCCTCAAGGCCTCCCCACCACAATTCAGGGCAAGGCAGCTGAACACAACTCAAAAGCCTTTGACAGAAGTTAATGCTGACGGACTGTTCAAACTGTGGAAACATTTAGTTCGATTTCAATGCAGGCATTACATTGTCAGTGCTGGCACATGTGCCGAATGGCAGCAGGCAACAATCCAGCTGAGGGTACACTCTTGTGTATAAATATCAATCCTGTGTCTCAGCCCTCTCAATAGTGAGCTATCTTTGCTTCAGGGCTCTCTTTGAAAGGGCCACCTAGACAAAGTGTGGTTTGTCAGTAAGAACTAGACAGAGCACTGCTTGTCGCTGAGCCTGTAAACGGGTCGACACTGCCCATTTGCTTTTATTTTCCTTCATTATATTCACACGAGTGTCTTTTTAAGGACAGCAGTGTTGGCCAGTTTTGATCAGTGCTGATGCCCAGATTTCCAGGATAAAACCTGAATAAGTGAGAAAAACACTGATGGGAAGAAGCAGAATACACCGATGAAAAGAATGGAACTAACTAACCTCTTGTGGACAGATTGAAGGCTTGTCCCAACTTGGAAGCAGAGAACACCATCTTTTCAGCTAGGACAAAGGATTGGCACAATGGTGCTATCCCTATGACTTCATACAGGGCTGGAGGGGACTGTGCGCAGCACTACCAATCTACAATGGCATGATGAGATTTGTGGGTTTACGAAACATATTACTGCCCCAGAACCAGTCAGTCAATAGGCTTTACTTGGAAAGTGCGTTTAGCATGCTTAAATGAAAATTATAGAACAAAAACAAGCACTATATTCTCAAAATTTTGTGCTAAATAATCTGCGTTTACTGAATAAATCATGTAATTTTCTTTTCAAAAAGACCAAATACCTCTTCAGTGTTTCTACTAAACCTTGGTCTCTCGTCATCTCGAGTTTCCAATTGATTCTTGTCCTCTTGCTTTTCTCGGTCTTGCTTTTCTTTTTCTTCCTTTTCTTTCTCCTCCTGTTCTCGAGTTCGGCGGTCCACACGACTCCTCCCGATTGTTTTCTCAGCTTCTTGTAGGTCTGTTAGTGTTACACCCTGCAAGACAGTTTTGTTCAACGCTCAGTCTTAGCTCACTGTGCATCCCTTGTACCCATTACAGTGGCCTAAACCGGAGGTCTATTCCCTTCATAAATCACTGGTTAGGCCTCAGCTGGAGTAGTGTCCCCAATTCTGGGCACCATGCTTTAGGAAGGACGTCAAGGCCTTGGAGAGGGTGCAGAGGAGATTTACTGGAATGGTACCAGGGATGAGGGGTGTCAGTTATCTGGAGAGACTAGAGAAGCTGAGATTGTTCTCCTTAGAGCAGAGAAGGTTAAGGGGAGATTTAACAGAGGTGTTCAAAATTATGAGACATTTTGATAGAGTAAATAAAGAGAAACTGTTTCCAGTGGCAGGAGGGTCGGAACCAGAGGAGACAGATTTAAAATAACTGGCAATAAAGCCCCCGGGAGGATGAGGAGAATTTGTTTTTAACGCAGCATATTATGATCTGGAATGCATTGCATGAAAGGGTGGTAGAAGCAGATTCAATAGTAACTTTCAAAAGTAAACTGAATCTCTACTTAAGAAGGAAAAATTTGCAAGGCTATGGGGATAGAGCAGGGGATGAATTAGATAGTTCTTTCAAAGAGCTGGCACAGGCACAATGGGTCAAATGGCCTCCTTCTGTGCTGAATGATGCCCATTACATCCCCGGAAAATACAGATACCTCAAGGATCATGAAGGAGCCACTTGAAGCCAAAACATGGGACTTTTGTTCAAGTAACAGGCAAAGGAAAAGAGGCAAGTTTTTAAATATAGGTGCGTAAAGCAGTGATATTATTATAGAACATGGGCATTCAAACTGCTGCGCGTGGGACACAAACCACAACAATCTAACGCACAAAGCCCACTATCAGCAACTTGAGATATACGCAAATTAATGGGAACATGGATTTAAACTGTGCGCGGCCTGGGACGCTCCATGGCATGCACCTATATCAGCTCAAAAATGGCAAAAGCCTGTTATAAAAGCTAGTCTTACAATCAGCGTGCGCTTACTTCTGCTCCGCCTGGTGGTACTGCTTAACGTTAGAGTTTGAATTAAGGAACAAAGCGGAGAGTGCGCTGACTACTTCTTTCTTCTCTCTCAGGTGGGCTGAGACAGACCAAACTGCAGCACTTTTAAAAGCTGTCGGGCCACTGCGCAGTGGAGCACACACAGTCAGCTGTGGCTCAGTTCGAAGCACCCTCGCCTCAGTCAGAAGGGTTGTGGGTTCAAGTCCCACTCAACAGACTTGGGCACAAAAATCTAAGCTGATACTCCAGTGCAGTACTGAGGGAGCGCTGCAGTGTCGGAGGCGCCGTCTTTCGGATCAGACGTTAAACCGAGGCCTCGTCTGCCCTCTCAGGTGAACGCAAAAGATCCCACGGCCACTATTTCGAAGCAGCGCAGGGGAGTTATCCCCGGTGTCCTGGCCAATATTTATCCCTCAACCAACATCACAAAAACAGATGATCTGGTCATTATCGGATTGCTGTTTGTGGGAGCTTGCTGTGTGCAAATTGGCTGCTGCGTTTCCGACATGACAACAGTGACTGCACGTCAAAAAGTACTTCATTGGCTGTAAAGCACTTTGGGACATCTGGCGGTTGTAAAAAGCGCTATAGAAATGCAAGTCAATTTTTCACTGTAAAATTCCAATTTGTGCCACAGTCCCTTTGTATGCTCTGCTGTGCCCATTTCATCTGCTTCCAAATTGTCCATGGAACCATACCCTGGCACAAGCTTACCTCCAGGAGAGGGGGAAAAAGTATTTAATCAGGGCACGGTAGTTATTCATCGGACTGGATAAAATTCTGCATCTCAGTATACAAGCAGCAATAATGCAGTTTGAGGTGCACAGGATTTAAAAATATTAAAATAAGCCGATTCAATACAGGAAACTTTCGTTTATCCGGCACCCAAATATCCGGAATTCTCGCTTAACCGGCAAAAATCATCCTCCGAAAACTCCTCTCAAATAACCGGCAATGTTGCCGAGTCGCAGTCGAGTCTCCGCGAACGCCGAGTGCTCCGAAAACTCCTCTCAAATAACCGGCAATGTTGCCGATCCCGAGTCCGAGTCCGAGTCCGTGAACGCCGATTTAGTCAGTAGGGGTACTTTTCAAAAGTGCCACTACTCGGCCACCTGGCGCTGTCGGAAGTCCGAAACACTGCAGTAGCAGGATTTGATTCTCCCGCGCTGCCTGGAGTCTCTTTGTTAAAAATAGCCTCGGTAGATATAACTCTCCGTTATCCGGTACTTTCGATAAACCGGCACCACGCCGGTCCCGTCGATGCCGGATAAACGAAAGTTTCCTGTAGTAACATTCAAGAGAATTGGATAAATACTTTAAGGGAAAAGATTTGCAGGGCTTATGAGGAAAGGGCAGGGGAGTGGGACTAATTGGAGAGCTCTTTCAAAGAGCGGGCACAGGCACGATGAGCCGAATGGCCTCCTCCTGTGCTGTATATTTCTATGATTTTATTTCTAACTATTGAAGCTTCAATACTTAGACAAATGAGTGGAAGTAGGCTCAATGCTGTGAAAAAACAGAGGGTTGTGGAGGTACAGGTTCACAACATTAAAGGCAGCATTTCAGGCTGAAAAAAAGAGTTAATGGAATTATAGGTTTTTACCACAAGAGCCAAGATGTAATGATGAGCCTCGTCAAATGTTAAGAAATCCGCAGTGAGAGGGCTATGTGCAGTGTTGGCTCCACAGTATAGGAAAGATTGAGCCTTTAGAGAGGGTACAATGTGGATTCACTTGGATGCTGTCTGGTATGAGGAAATACGACAAAAAGTTGAGAAAATTCCCCCCCCCCCCATTAGACCAACGCAGATTACTGGGTGATATGCTAGAAATGTTTAAAATTATGATAGGAATGGACAGGGTAGATAGAAGCAGACCATTTCCAGCAGTTTCCTCTTGACTTGACTGTTCCAACGCACTTCCAGCTGGCCTCCCACATTCTACCCTATGTAAACTTGAGGTCATCAAAAACTCGGACCAAGTCCCGCTCACCCATCACCCCTGTGCTCGCTGACCTACATTGGCTCGCGGTTAAGCAACGCCTCGATTTCAAAATTCTCATCCTTGTTTTCAAATCCCTCCATATCTCTAATCTCCTCCAGCTCCACCACCACCACCACCCCGAGATATCTGCGCTCCTCTAATTCTGGCCTCTTGAGCATCTCTGATTATAACCGCTCAACCATTAGTGGCAGTGCCTTCAGCTGTCTAGGCCTTCCCTCCCTAAACCTCTCCGTCTCTCTACCTGCTTTAAGACATTCCTTAAAACCGACCTCTTTGACCAAGCGTTTGGTCACCTGTCCTAATTTCTCCTTATGTGGCTCAGTGTCAAGTTTTTGTCTTATAATACTCCTGTGAAGCACCTTGGGACGTTTTACTACTTTAAAGGCGCTAAATAAATACAAGTTGTTGTTGTTGAGGGGGGTCAGATACAAGATTACATGTCAGAGGTTCAGGATAGAGGGAAGGAGAAACTGCTTTACACAGAGTTGAGGGGCTTTGGAATTCACATCCAGGGTTACTGGTTGAGGTGGAAACTACGTTAAATTTCAAGATTAGATTGGATAGGTGGGTGAAGGAACAGGGGATTGATGGAGTGTTTCTGAACCAAGTAGAGGAAGACTAAAACTTGCCTGTGTCGACCTTCTCGACTGCCTCGCTTGCCTCGACCTGGCTTTTCTTTGTGATTCAGATTCTTCATCTCGCACAGGAGTTAAATACGACCTTGAACATTAAATGTTAGTGGAGTCAGGAAATGACAAGTGCCTTGCAATTCAAGCGCCTTGCAATTCAAGCGTATTTGTTTGAAGAAAAGTACAAAGGGCTTCACAATTTACTGTTAAGTTCAAATGGCTTCTCATCTGAGTCTTTTCTTAAATATACCCGCATCCCATTTGGATTTATTCATGCATCATAACAAAAGAAACAGTCCTCCTTCAACTTAATTTCTCCCATCACTCGCCAGTTTTTTTTTTTAAGGAGAACATATCTCTGCTGCAGACACAACTCAGACTAATGTGCAACATGCCCCAATTACAAAGTGGTGAGTTTAAGCGTTCACCTCACCTGTCAATTACAAAACAATTAATTTCACATCGATTTGAACACGTTCAGACAATGGACAGACTTGTTTTGCATGCAAACTGAATTACATTAAAAGTTTCAGTGCCAGGCACAAGATTAACATTTAATCACTTAAGCTCCTCATAAGGCCAGACTGTTCATTCTGGAAGAAGCGTTCACTTGGAAGTCTTTTGTATTACACATACCGCGAGCATGCTCACAATCATACACTAGACATCAAATGCTAACAGATGGTGAAGTGCAGGACACATATTTACACTGCATTTTTATAGGACTTATTCAAACCCACAGGTGTAGCCTTTAGGAGGAAAAGCTTGCACTACTTGGCATGCATTACTATAGTCGATAACAGGGACAACACAAAATATGGCAGTAAATGTCAGAACACTGCACAGAATCTGCACATCAAATTTGGAGTTCGGCAGAACTAAGTATAGCCCATCTCTCAACTTTCTGCCCGTACTCAACAGCTAAAGCAATTAGACATACAAAAACTAATTAAACCTGCTTTTTGACACAATTGAGTGATAAAAGCGATTAAAAAGTTATATCTGTAAGGATTTTCCCTTATGAATGCAATGCTTAATTTTATAATGCGCAACAGTCCTATAAACAATAAATCTCAAATCATTTGCTAATGATCAAATTGTTCTACAAACACACCGCTGAACTTGAGTATGCGATTGCTAAATAAAGTTTGTCCTAATTCTTGGAGTTGATTCTAAAGTTACTTTCAGAAGTGAACAGAAAGTAGATGGAGAAAAAAATGTTGCATTTTCAGCAAGGTATCAACCCAACAATTAGAACTACAGGAGCACAGTGGCTACTGTACTGGACTAGTAGCACAAAGGTTGAGAGTTCCGCTCAGCTTGGGTTCCGCCAGGACCACTCAGCTCCAGACCTCATTACAGCCTTGGCCCAAACATGGACAAAAGAGCTGAATTCCAGAGGTGAGGCAAAAGTGACCGCCCTTGACAGAAAGGCAGCACTCCACAGAGTACAGCATCAAGGAGCCCAAATAAAACTGAAGTCAATGGGATCAGGGGACAACTCTCCAATGGCTGGAATGAGACTTTGCACAACGGAAGATGGTTGCTGGAGGCCAATCATCTCAGCCCCAGGACATCGCTGCAGGAGTTCCTCAGCATCCTCGGCCCAACTCTCTTCAACAACTTCATCAATGACCTTCTCTTCATCACAAGGTCAGAAGTGGGGTCGTTTGCCGTTAATTGCAAATGGCTATCAGCTCCATTCGCAATTCCTCAGATAATGAAGCAATCCATGCCCGCATGCAGCAAGACCTGGACAACATTCAGGCTTGGGCTGATAAGTGGCAACAAACATTCGCGCCACACAAATACCAGGCAATGACCATCTCCAACAAGGGAGAGTCTAGCCACCTACCCTTGACATTCAATGGCATTACAATCGTCGAATCCCCCACCATCAACATCCTGACAGTCGCCATTGACCAGAAACTCAACTTTACCAGCCACGTGAATTCCGTGGCGACTGGAGCAGGTCAGAGGCTGGGTATTCTGCGACGACTGGCTCACCTCCTGGCTCCCCAAAGCCTCTCCACCACCAACAAGGCACAAGTCAGGAGTGTGATGGAATACTCTCCACTTGCCCACCGATTACAGCTGCAACAACACTCAAAGGATGACACAAGTCAAGGACAAATCAGTCCACTTGATCGACAGCCCATCCACCACTTTAAATCCATTCCTGCCGCCGGCGCACCGTGGCTGCAGTGCGTACCATCAACAGGATGCACTGCAGCAACTCGCCAAGGCTTCTTCTCCAGCACCTCCCAAACCAGTGACCTCCACCACCTCGAAGGACAAGGGCAGCAGGTACATGGGAACACCATCACCTCCCAAGTTCCCCTCCAAGTCTCACACACCACCTCGACTTAGATATATATCGCAGTTCCTTCATCGTCACTGGATCAAAACCCTGGAACTCCCTACCTAACAGCACTGTGGGAGTGATGCAAGAAGGCGGCCCACCACCACCACCTTAAAAGCAACTAGGGATGGGCAATAAATGTCACCCTTGCCAGCGACGCCCACATTCCAAGAATTTCCACCCCCCCACCCCCAAGTTCAAATTTCACCGCATCCGGCTGTGAAACTGAATTCAATAAATCTGATCATGAAAGTTGCTGTTTTGGTGTAAAAAAAACCCAAAAGGGTTCACTCATGTGCTTTAGGGATGTGAACCTGACACCCTTACCCGGTCTCGCCTACATCTGACTCCAATCTTAATGCTTTCAGAAATGGCTTGGCAAAGCACTCAGTTACAATGGTAAAGGCCCACCAGCTTCTCAGGGCAACTAAGGATGGGAAAATAAGATATTACCAAAACCACGGGATTGTATGAAACTCTCTCCCTCCCCCTCATGTACCTACATTAAGGATGACAGTACTACGGTACATTACATTTTCTTCACATTAGTAGAAATTACTCTTCAATTTTCAGCATTAAGTCGCTTGTTTTAATGTGCGATTCATTCCAATGGAAATTGAAGCCTGTGAACCTTCCACAATCAAAAGAACTGTTTCAAACTCACCATTCAGTTCCAGTGCCCATTTCCTCTGCAGCATAATCCTTTGCCTTCTGTTCAGAATTACAGCTTGCAGCTACTTTGAAGAAATTTAGCTCGTGGCTGTGCGTCCCTCCTGTCCCGATTCTGCCCCACCCTCACCCAATAGCAATAACCCAAGCTGGGGCACGGTTTCACTGATATCAGCGGCCATACAGTTGTATTACAAGGCAGGTTTAGCACGCCGCTTAAACAGGACATTGGCATTAATGTTGTGCAATATACTTTCATGTGATATTCTTAGTTTATCACCTCAAATTGCTTCTACCATCATCGCCAATAATGAAACACCTGTAAAGCACGGCAGCCCTGGACAATCTTTCCCCCTCCTTCAATTCATGTAACGAACAGTAAAATTGCGATATCCCCAATACTGCTGCAGCTGAGATCAGCGATTTTAACGCAGATCAGGAATCGAACCTGGACCTCCATGTCGAATATGGTTCAGTACAGCATGGCATGAGGCAGTCACACGAAAAGCTACCAAGAGAATGGCTATATTAAGCATTTAAGTCACTACTGCCGTGCCTTCTGTTGCCTGGGCCCTAAGCTCTGGAATTCCCGGCCTAAACCTCTCCGCCTCTCTTTCCTCCTTCAAGACGCTCCTTAAAACCTACCTCTTTGACCAAGTTTTTGGTCGCCTGCCTTAATTTCTCCTTATGTGGCTTGGTGTCAAATTTTGTGTCTTTTAATGCTCCTGTGAAGCGCCGTGGGACGTTTTACTACGTTGAAGGCGCTATATAAATACAACTTGTTGTTGTTGTACTGCAGACATTTCCACCTTACTGCAATATTTTTCAGATAGCGCAACATTTCCATGCCAGGTCTTCTAAAACCAACTCACAATTTAAAGGTGCTTGATGTTGAAAACAAAACTGAACACACATTCAGATGCCACTTCAAACTGCAAGTGCCCAATTCACCAAACATTTTATACTGGCGCAGATGATAATGTTAAAGCGGGTGCTAATTTAGAGCTCGTGTCATTTTTATGGTAGGCCCACGCATTTACGAATTATTTAAATTATACAAATTTAGTGCAATGCTCAGAGTTAGCGATCATAAAAGGAAAGTTAATGAAAAGGAAAGCCTGCATCATGCCCCATTGCTTTCCCCCTCATATCAGGCATCAGGATAATTAAGCCATTTGTAAGTTTTGGTTACATTCTAATGAAATCCAACTCATTAAAGTCACAAAGCCAGTGTTCATGGCCACAAAAGCATGCAGGTCTTCAGCTCACCTAATCTCGAAAGGAACCAATAGTCTGATGAGAGAAAGTTAAAAAGTTTTGGTGAAAATTCAAAACATGGAATTCTGGTTAATGTTCAAGCACAGTCTAGATTTTTTTTTAAATGGAGAAGAGCGAGCGAAAGAACGGAAGGAGAACAATAAAGAATGGAAGGGGGAAAAAACAGGAGGGAAAGAAAGGAAAGAGACGAACATGTGAGGGAAGAGGTAATAAGAGAAAGGAAGGAGGGGCTGAGATTCAGAGGAGAAAGAGAATCAAAAAATTGGGATGAGAGAGAGAGAATGAATTTGACTGGTTCATAGTCAAACGCACTGACTTTGCCAATCTGCCCATTTCTCAAAAGTGAAGAAACATAAATTAGAAGTGCAAATGCCAAAGCAGCTTGTTGCATCACAGGACGGTGCAATGCTTGGCCATTCAATTAAGTTCTCAAATGACTTTGTCCACCGAGACTCATTTATGGTTACATTGATCGACAGTTAACAGAAGCTTCCACAGAAATACCAAGAAAGTCTAAATGTCACTAAGTTCACACCAAGTTTAGCTTCTTCCAACTTGCAGCGATACTAAATTTGCCAAGTAATGCTGGAATTGGGTCATACCCTGACTCTTGGGAAAAACAGTGCAAAATCTATCCGCTTTAGGACCTTCGCTACCAATACCAGGTGTTTACACTCGATGAGTCCTATGTTGCTCCACTCTTTAAAAAAAAAAATCTTACCATTTAGGATACACTTACTTTTCCTGCGTTTTACCCAATGTGCACAACTTGCACATTTTTCTGCACTGAACAGTGACCGTCACTTATCTGCCCACTCTGCTAACCTGTCCATGTCCTCCTGCATGCTTCTTCACAGTTCAGCATAATTCGTCGTGTGCCAATGGCCACATCATATAAATGAAAAAGAAAAACAGTCCCTGCACAGATCCCTGGGGCATATACAAAAGCAAAATACTGCAGATGCTGGAAATCGGAAATAAAAACAGAAAATGCTGGAAATACTCAGCAGGCTGGGCAGCATCTGCGGAGAGAGAAAGAGAGTTAACGTTTCAGGTCGATGACCCTTCGTCAGAACTTCTGATAAAGGGTCATCAACCTGAAACGTTAACTGTTTCTTTCTCCACAGATGCTGCCTCACCTGCTGAGTATTTCCAGCTTTTTCTGTTTTTATCCCTGGGGCATATCATTACCCATAAATGCCAATCCAAAAAGCATCCATTTATTCTTTTCTTTGTCCTTCAGCTCTCTCTGCCTTTGCACATGCAGTCCCTTTAATAGCAGATGCCTTAATTTCCATTACAAGTCACTTATGTGGCACCTGATCAGATGGCTTCTGAAAATCCAGATATACAACCTTCACCATATTCTTTTCATTAAACCCTGCAAATTCCACAAAAAATGTAATTAAATTGGTCAAGCATGATATGCCCTTTATCAATCCCTCATTAGCCTATGCCTTTCTAAATATTTGCTAATTTCATCCCACATTATGGGGTCCAGAAGTTTACTCACAGATGAATTAGGACAAGCTGGTCTATAATTTCTTGGCCTATCCCCTCAACTGAACCAGGCTGTCGCATTTGCCACCCATAAAACTGTGACAGAATTTAAGTTTCTAAATAGTTTTAGAAATTCATGGTTGATGCCTCTGTTATTTCCTTCCAACCTCCTTGAGTATTCTAGGATGGATACCATTTGGGCCTTTTCTACTTTTAGTGCTACTAATTTTTTGATACTGTTTCTTTGAATATTTATCTCCAGTACATCTTTATCTCTTGCACATTCTCCTCAGGTTCTCCTACAGTCCCATTTACACCTTCCTCTGTAAAAATGGAAGTAAAATACTTTTTAAAGCATCTGCTGTATTCCATCAGTAGAAACTTAGCTTCCTATGGCTATTATTAGAACAGTAATATTCCTATTACGGATTATCTGGTCATACATCTCATTGTTGTTTTGGAGAGTTTGCTGTGCGCAAATTGGCTGCCGCATTTCCTCCATTATAACAGTGACTACATTTCAAAAGTACTTCATTGGCTGTAAAGCACTTTGGGACGTCCTGAGGTCGTGAAAAGCGCTGTATAAATACAAGTCTTTCTTTTTTTGTTGTTTGCCTTGATCTTTTATGAGCTTATTCTGGAGTATACTAAAAATAGCATCCACTTATCCACTAGAAACTTGAAATAGTAAAATTATAAACGTGGGACTGAAGAGATGATCATGTTTACATTGGGGAATGCTGGATTGTCTTGAGCTTTAAAAGGTTGCTACAATTGTAATGAAGTGGATTCTGCCACTGTGTATATTTACAAATACTGAGAAAATGTTTACCCTGGCTGGGGAATCTCGAGCACGGGGGTTACAGTCTCAGAATAAGGGATCGGCCATTCAGGACTGAGATGAGGAGAAATTTCTTCACTCAAAGGGTTGTGAATCTTTCAAATTCTCTACCCCAGAGAGCTGAGAATGCTCAGTGGTTGAGGGTATTCAAGACCGAGGTTGATAAATTTTTGGGAACTAAGGGAATTAAGGGATATGGGGATAATGCAGGACGGTGGAGTGTCATAGAGTCATACAGCACAGAAAGAGGCCCTTCGGCCCATCGTGTCCGCGCCGGCCATCAAGCTCTGTCCATTCTAATCCCATTTTCCAGCACTTGGTCCGTAGCCTTGTATGCTATGGCGTTTCAAGTGCTCATCTCAATGCTTCTTGAATGTTGTGAGGGTTCCTGCCTCTACCACCCTTTCAGTCAGTGAGTTCCAGATTCCAACCACCCTCTGGGTGAAAAAGTTTTTCCTCAAATCCCCTCTAAACCTCCTGCCCCTTACCTTGAAACTATGCCCCCTTGTTATTGACCCCTCTACTAAGGGGAAAAGTTCATTTCTATCTACCCTATCTATGCCCCTCATAATTTTGTACACCTCAATCAGGTCCCCCCTCAGCCTTCTCTGCTCTAAGGAAAACAACCCCAGCCTGTCCAGTCTCTCTTCATAGCTGAAGCGCTCCAGCCCAGGTAACATCCTGGTGAATCTCCTCTGCACCCTCTCCAATGCAATCACATCCTTCCTATAGTGTGGCGACCAGAACTGCACACAGTATTCCAGCTGTGGCCTAACTAGCGTTTTGTACAGCTCCATCATAACCTCCCTGCTCTTATATTCTATGCCTCGGCTAATGAAGGCAAGTATCCCATATGCCTTTTTAACCACCTTATCTACCTGTCCTGCTGCCTTCGGGGATCTATGTACATGCACACCAAGGTCCCTCTGATCCTCTGCCCTTCCTAGGGTCCTACCATTTATTGTGTATTCCCTTGCCTTGTTAGTCCTCCCAAAATGCATCAACTCACACTTTTCAGGGTTAAATTCCATTTGCCACTGTTCTGCCCATCTGACCAACCCGTCTATATCGTCCTGTAGCCTGAGGCGTCCCTCCTCGCTATTTACCACCCCAATTTTCGTGTCATCTGCGAACTTACTGATCATACCTCCTACATTCATATCCAAATCATTAATGTACACTACAAACAGCAAAGGACCCAGCACCGATCCCTGCGGTACACCACTGGACACAGGCTTCCAGTCACAAAAACAACCTTCAACCATCACCCTCTGCCTCCTGCCACTCAGCCAATTTTGGATCCAATGTGCCAAGTTGCCCTGGATCCCATGGGCTCTTACCTTCTTGACCAGTCTCCCATGCGGGACTTTGTCAAAAGCCTTACTGAAGTCCATGTAGACCACATCAACTGCACTACCCTCATCCACACACCTAGTCACCCCCTCGAAAAATTCAATCAAATTGGTCAGACATGATCTCCCCCTGACAAAGCCATGTTGACTATCCTTGATTAATCCTTGCCTCGCCAAGTGGAGACTAATTCTGTCCCTCAGAATTTTTTCCAATAATTTCCCTACCACTGATGTTAGGCTCACTGGCCTATAATTCCCTGGTTTATCCCTACTACCCTTCTTGAATAATGGTAGTACGTTAGCTGTTCTCCAGTCCTCTGGCACCTCCCCTGTGGCCAGAGAGGTTTTGAAAATTTGTGTCAGAGCCCCTGCAATCTCCTCCCTTGCCTCACACAGCAGCCTGGGATACATCTCGTCTGGGCCTGGGGATTTATCCACTTTTAAGCCCGCTAAAACCGCTAGTACCTCCTCCCTCTCAATACTAATTTGTTCAAGTATATCACAATCCCCTGTCTGATTTCTATGCCTACATCGTCCTTCTCCATAGTGAACACAGATGCAAAATATTCATTTAAAACCCCACCTACATCTTCTGGCTCTACACACAGTTTGCCACTTTGGTCCCTAATGGGCCCTACTCTTTCCCTGGTTATCCTCTTGCCCTTAATATACTTATAAAACACCTTGGGATTTTCCTTTATTTTGCCCGCCAGTGTTATTTCATGCCCCCTCTTCGCTCTCCTAATTTATTTTTTAAGTACCCCCCTGCACTTTCTATACTTCTCTGGGGCTTCCACTGTTTTTAGTCTTTTGTATCTGCCAAAAGCCTCCCTTTTTTTCCAACTACATTCTCGTATATCCCTTGACATCCAGGGTTCCCTGGGCTTGTTGGTCCCACCCTTGACCTTTACGGGAACATGTTGCCGTTGTACTCTCTATTTCCTTTCTGAAAGACTCCCACTGCTCTGATGTGGATTTTCCTACAAGTAGCTGATCCCAGTCCACTTTGGCCAGATCCTGCCTTATCATATTAAAATCGGCCTTCCCCCAATTTAGAACCTTTATTTCCAGTCCATCTTTGTCCTTTTCCATGACTACTTTAAATCTCACCGAATTCTGGTCACTGTCACCAAAATGTTCTCCTACTGACACATCTACCACTTGCCCAGCTACATTCCCTAGAATTAGGTCCAGTACCGCCCCCTCTCTTGTGGGACTTTCTACATGCTGACTCAAAAAGCTCTCCTGGATGCACTTTAAGAATTCCGCACCCGCTAAGCCTTTCACACTCTGACTATCCCAGTTAATATTGGGGAAGTTGAAATCCACTACTATTATTACCCTATTATTTCTACACTTCTCTGAGATTTGCCTACATATCTGTTCCTCTATCTCCCCCTGACTGTTTGGGGGCCTATAGTACACTCCCGGCAAAGTGCTTGCCCCCTTTTTGTTTTTAAGTTCTACCCATATGGCCTCATTAGAGGAACCTGCTAAGATATCATCCCTCCTTACAGCAGTAATTGACTCCTTGATTAATATTGCGACACCCCCCTCCTCTTTTACACACCCCTCTGTCTCGCCTGAAGAATCTATACCCCGGAATATTGAGCTGCCATCCCTGCCCCTTCCTCAACCATGTCTCTGTGATAGCAACAATATCATACTCCCATGTGTTCATCAACACCTTCAATTCATCAACCTTACTCGCCAAGACTCCTTGCATTAAAATAAATGCCATCCAGCCTTGCCATACTCCCTTGTGCCATTACATATTTGTTCTGCCTTTCAGGCTGACTTGTTTTTTCCTCTATAGTTGGCTGTGCATCACCCCCTACTATAGCTCCACTCCATATCCCATCCCCCTGTCAAGTTAGTTTAAACCCCCCCCCCAACAGTACTAGCAAATCTCCCCGCAAGGATGTTGGTCCCGTTCCGGTGCATCCCGTCCGACTTGGACAGGTCCCACCTTCCCCAGAAGCAGATCCAGTGATCGAGGAAACTAAAGCCCTCCCTCCTGCACCAACTCTTTAGCCACGCATTCATCTGCTCTATCCTCCTATTCCTGGACTCACTAGCACGTGGCACCGGGAGTAATCCAGAGATTACAACCTTTGAGGTACTGCTTTTTAATCTGCTACCTAGCTCCTTAAATTCTTGTTGCAGGACCTCATCCCTCTTTCTACCCATGTTGAGTGGAGGTAGAATGGATTTAAAGTGGTTGAATGGTGGAGCAGGCTCGAAGGTCCAAATGGCCTACTCCAGCTCCTATTTCTTAGGTTCTTATGTGGACAAATACAAAATTAAATCTGATGGTTAAAACTCCGATCAGACATCACATCATAATCTGCCTCTCCAAATCACGATGGAAGAAAGGCACATTGGCAACAGTCCTCTGCTGAGACACAAAACCATTATTCTAATTTCATAGTTCAGCCTTGTAACATAAGCAATGTGCTATACTCTAAGCTGCATTAGAATCACAAATAACTTCTTTAACTTGTTTTCTACCCCTCTTCCTTAAGAATAAAATTCAGTACTTTAACATAATGTAACTGTTGCAAAGTTACACCTACTACCTGTCCCCATAGCTTTAAGGATTGTCTTAAATTACTGTATATTATGATGCAGTTTAAGTGATAAATGTACGATTAATAAAGTCATTTAATCCATCCTCCTGTACTAGCTGTATGGAGTGGCTTGCTCCAACACTCACCAAGTAAAGAAAGGGGGGGAACTAATGGTAACTTGAAGAAACATGGAAAAAGAAATGGAGCAAAATGCTAAAATCCTAACTCATGAAGTTACGCGTTCAGGAATCGTGGCACAGCATTGGAACCCTTAAACCGACTTTGTTTGAAGTGCATGCTGCATCTGTATAAAATTCAATTCATTTTCTGTTAAGAGGTTCTAAACTTTGCAGCCAGCTCCCTAAAGCTGCATCAACGTTACCAGGAAGACTACACACCTGCGTCTCTCCCTGACCTCTGTTGTTGAGGACACAGTGCCAGTTGTAGCAACCGCTGAAGGAACATTTTCTTTCTCTCTTTCAGTATTGTCCCCCGTCGAGAAGCGATTGGAGGTACTACAGCACATCAAGCAGCAACACAAACAAGAAAATAAGCAAAGCTCAACAAACATGAAATCAAACCAACCAAAATCAATTTTGAAATAAACTTTGTCTGACTTGAGGACTGGCTTTTAATCTTACACAAAAAAAAGCCAACAATTTAGGGCCTATGCCTGAAATGTTATAATTTCTGTAAGAACACAAAAAATAAGAGCCGGAGTAGGCTATTTGGCCCATCGAGCCTGCTTCGCCATTTTTGTTTTGTGAATTCTGTTCCGATATCAGCTGACCAGAATCTTTGTACCATCCTAGAAGCAATTTATATTCTTTTGGGAAGAAATAAAATGGTTTGTTGAGGATGGGAAAATTTATTACAATACTGGTAAGATTTATGTTCAAGTTGTTTACACATTAGGTCATATGTCATTTTCCGGATTAAAGTGGCGGGGGTGGGGAAAGAGAGCTGGAACGTGGAAATAGCAACAGAAAGTGCTGGTAACACACACCTGATCCAACAGCAATGGAAACAAGAACATGGAGGTTTCGTTTCGGGTCCAGACTCCTCACTGGAACCAATGAAGGGTCTGCATCCGAAATGTTAACCTGTCTTTCGTCTTCTCAGATGCTGATGGACCTGCTGTGTATTTCCAGCATTTTACTGCAACACTATTTTTTTTGAGTATTTGCAGGAGCTTACTTGGGATATGTTAGGCTTACTGGCATGGTCTGAAATACTTCTTGTTTACACACTTTGAAGGGATAAGTTAAAGTGGTTGAGCCCTTATGATGTTGTTTGTGGTGGCATTGAATTACTGCTCTCTTTAAAGGGCGTCACTCCTCACCTTCCCTTTCCGGACAACCCACCCTCCTCTTCAGGAAGTTGCTATGGTATTTATGAAGAGGAATGTGAGTCACGTGTAATATCATATCCCATATAATCCATAATGCTTTTCACCTATGGCGTCACCAAGGGACCTATGAGCCCACTGCTGGGAATGGCTGGATAAGTAGAAAGAGAAAAAGTGTGCAACTACATAGCTGCCGAGCCACAGCACTTCAGCATTCATCCATCAGAAAGGGGTGGCGTTTGTGTGGCCATGTTGGGCACATAGTTGAGTTTAGCCTTCTCATCTTATACTACAGGTGACTGTCGAGGGTCGACCTTTCCCATTCGCCCATGTCTGGTTGTTTAGGTCTTCCCCAGGCTCCCTTCAGACTTGTGCCTGCAGATATGGAGGACAGTGCACACAAGAGGGGAGTCTTCTGGATCACCTGGATAAGTCATCTCCTCTAACAGTGCCACGTGGAGATCATTCCAACAGATACTCAATAAAGTGCAGCAAGCCCAGATCAACCTATACTCTCACTTCCAATTGGGATGCTTGCTCCAAAACCTAGGCCAATACTCCACAAATTGTACCCCCATTATTCTTACGCAAAAGGCTCTTGTATATTTTCACCCTATTGTTTCCATTTAGTTATTATGCTCCTCTGATTGTCCTGGCAATTTTTGTTTAAGACTTAAGATCTTTAAATATTAACTGACCAATGCACAAATCTGGGTATTTAGCTAAAAAGCAGTATAAATATCGGATATTGAAGCCATGGCAAAGATTTACAAGGATGGAGGATTTAGTTACACTGAGAGGCTTGGAAAAACTTGAACTATATTCCCAGGTGCAGAAAATGTTAACGGGTGACTTAATAACACAGTTTTCAATGTGGTTGAGGGGTAAACAATAACAGATTCTTCTACTGACCAATGAACCATAAGGGGCGCAACAATAAAATCAAAAAGGGGGAGAGGTTAGAAGAAATGTCTTCAGCAAAGAGTGAATGGAGCACAGAAGGCATTACTGTAAGTGGATATTGAAGCCACATCCAATACAACATTTAAGAGTGAATTAGGGGACCGGAAGTGAGCAAGAAAGCTTCAAGTAGATGGCTCTGATGTGCAGCTAGTAATGGTACTAGCCAATAGGCCAAATGACCTCCTTCGTTGACGGAATCTCTACAGTTCTCACAAACTACTATTGCAAGTATAAATCCAGTATCCTCAAGACATACAAAGGAAAGAAAACGCACAACATAAACGACAAAGATTTTTTTTAAAGCGTCTAAAAGAGAATCTCTGCAGTCCATTCTCTTTACCTGCCAGATGAAGTGGATGCAGATGTCCTGGTAATAGGTTGCAGGCTGTTTGATGAGGTAACAGTTGCTATGGTGTTGGTTGAAATGGAACTTTGAACAGGACTGATCAGATCATCTTTCCTTCTACCAAAAGAACTACTGAAGGGAAAGCAAAGTGGGGAGAAAACTCGTCAAAAGTCTTCGTTTTGACGTTGCCACAATTCTAAATATCGATTTTCAGTAAAAGTACTTTTCAAAAAAACCAATCCCATACTCAATTTCTTTCCTATAATTAAATGTTCCATTATACAAAGAAACTTGGTGAAAATTCCTCAATATCAAATTTCATGTTTGAGTCTTTTTTTAATTTGACGTTATAGGAATCACTTTGCTATATACAAGCGGGAAACCCTAGCAGCAGCTCACTTGTAAACCTTTAAAAAATAGAAATCGAGAAACAAGATATAAATGTCAAGTTCTTCTCTTCTAGGATGGTTTCGGAGAATACTCGGTGTCAGTTTTCTTGGCAATGGAGCATATGAATTTGTACAGGGATTCAAGCAAATTGGAAATAAACGCGCACACAACACACGTCAAACTGCCGCACCGCACACCACCAAATAATCCTTGGTCTCACTCTCTGGAAGGTGATTATATATAAATAGATATACACACAAACACACTTACAGTTTATGTAGCAAAATATATTTTGTTAATCGACAGCTGCATTTATCAGTAATGTTAACAGATTCCATAGAAAAATAGAAACATAGAAAAATAGGAGTAGGCCATTCGGCCCTTCGAGCCTGCTCCGCCATTCAATATGATCATGGCTGATCCTCTATCTCAACACCATATTCCCGCTCTCTCCCCATACCCCTTGATGCCTTTTGTGTCTAGAACATATCGTGGTCTTGTTTGACGTAGGGGAATAAAATTCCCTTTTGTAAAACACCAAGTTTCATGCAATACCAATTAAAATTTTGTATAACAAATGAAGGCAAGAACTTGGCCTCTCCCAAGTTTTACATGGACGTTTGCACAATTGTGTTTTAGTCTGCCTCAGCAGGAACATTTTATCATTCTTTGGGCACCATTTCAAATGGGAGACGTTTCGTGTGAATTATCAAAACTTTTTCCAAGCATGACAGTGTTTGTGAAGGGCAGTTTGAAACATAGCAATCTGCATAATGAACAGCATTTTTTTTTTTTAATTTAAGAATATCCTCTAAGTTTGGCAATGGGTTTTATTGCATCTAGCTTTCTGGCTATGAATACTATACTGAATCTCAGTATTCCACAACAACATGAGGGAAATAGTTTGACCAGAAGAATGAACAATGGTTAGTGTGTGTGGAACAGGAGTGGCAGAGGTGGTTATGGAAATGATTCAAAGACTCAAATGCATTGATGGAAAACATGTACAGAAATCCACCAGCACAAAGCTTTTGATTTGCATCAGACTTTGTTCTCAAACAGTGCTTTGTTTGGTAAAGATCCAATGGACATTTGTAAGTTCTCAATATGTCACTCAGACATGAAAGTTGGACACCGGTAGGAGTGCCAACAATCTAATGTTTGAAAGGATCCCAATCGATTGACAGGACATCACTAAAGCAGGTTGATTAAAATGATTGTCAATAGATTTGTAATTTATATTCGCTATACTTGGATTTTTTTTAATGCTTCCACATGCAGTGCAAAAATTAGAGTGTAGAGCAATCAAACTAGGAACTGCTTTGGCTATGCGACACGCAAAGACTCACCAACAAGGGTCGCCTGTACATGGAATAATACTGGGTCAGATTTTCCTGTTCCTGGGCATACTGGAACACGAGGGCACAGCGGAGACAGGAATATCGAGCGGGGAGAATTGAATATCTCTAGAGAGCCTGCTTAATGTTCCAACCATTAATTTAAATGGCTGGAAAATCATGCTTCCTTGGGACACGCCAACTCCCTGACTGATTTTCCTCTATGTGTGGTTCCCAGGATTTCCCGAACGTCCAGGAACGCTAAAAGCTGTCCCATTGTGTCAGCTCCATGCAAATGGGCAAAAACTCAGTATGCCACGATGCACATATTAGAATGCCCCTATACCTACTTTCGTAGAATCATAGAATAATACAGCCCATCGTGCCTGTGCCGGCTCTTTGGCAGATTTACCCCGCTCTTTCCCCATAGCCCTGCAGATTTTTTTTCCCTTCAAGTATTTATCCAATTCCCTTTTGAAAGTTACTATCTGGCAAGAATGCAATGCCCTGGGTCAGTAACTGTGCCAGCAGTTATATCATGAGGCCCCAGGTTATAGAGACACACTACGGGTGGCATTTTGACCACTGCAATGATCAAGATGCAGCTTTTGTGAAGTTGCAATTGAAATGCAGAGCAACCCAAACAGATTACTGACAAGTTCACATCTGACTCATGGCAGCCCTTTGTACAAAAAGGTCATGTCAGTCCCAACATAAATTCCCCCTTACCCACGAACCACAATTACCAAAACTATTTTTTTTTAAAAATAAAATAATCATTGACGTCCACAAAAAATATCCAATTAAATTTAAAAAACTACAGATTAAAAAACTACAAATATTGGAAGTCTGAAATAAAACTGCAGAAAATTCAGTGTTAGAAAAGTAGAAAAAACAAGTTGCTGTTTTGGGTACAGTCCTTCAACAGAACTGAAGAAGGATCTCTACCCAAAACATTAACCTTGTCTTTTTGGTTTTCATATGGTGGCAAATCTATGTATTTTCAGCATTTTCTGTTTCCAAACAAAACCTCTGCAGGACTTAAAAAGACATTCGAGCTTGTATATACCGCACTACTGGCAAGGTTACCAGACTGGAAACGGAGTCTGTACTTACGTCTTGCACTCCTTAAAAGGTCAGTACCTCAATCAAAATATAGGGGAGACACAACACAACACTGAACACAACCACACACATGTACATACATGCACCAAAGTGAGTTTGAAGCACACAAAGAGAAGCATTCTTGCCAAACTACGGTGACTGCCTTTTCAAACAGATCAATGTTATACCTTTTGTAGATGTTGTGAGATGAATACTGAGTTGAAGTTGGTTGCCTAGACTTAGAATTAGTAGGATCCAAGCTGATGGCTGAGGAAGAGCTGGCTGGGAGATCTCTGGCACTGCTACTTCTGCCTATTGCTAGCAGATATGAATTACTGCATGCATACCAAGCAAGAGAGCACATCAAAACAGTTAGAAAAAATTTAATAAAATAGAAACACATGCTATCATGCACAAATGTAAAATGCAAAATAAAACTTCTTTAATATGCAAGCACTGACATTAAATCAATGACAAAAACGACAGCAAGTTGCTTGCAACATTCAGTGCGACTGGACAGCAACAGACAAAACCCAGTTTTAGGTCTAAATACAACAGCCTCTATGGATAAAATTTATTGAGCTGTGTTTTTTGCATTTTGACTATTTCATGCAAGTCCACCTCAATAAGAATCAATGATGTTATATCTCTAATGGGCAATGATTTCCAAACATACTTTGAATAAGCTGTAAAGTTCTGATGTTACTAAACTGCAAACGTGTGATGTGAATTTTTCTAAGATATATATAGGTCAACTGGTCACTGACTGCACTTGCAGGAGTTATTAACGAGCAGTGTCTTCGTTTTTAGTGTGCTATATTGCAGAAGTCATCCCGTTTAGTATCATGAAAGTGGAGCGCACATTATTTGTACTTAATTTACCCAATACAAAACACCAGTAATTGCTAATTTAGTATTATTTTCATGTGTTCATAGTGTGTCAGAACTTCTCAAAGTCAAGTCAACTTGTAAGAAGTTCTTTGGGGTGCACTAACAGTATTGGCGGACTATATTCTTGCAATTATAACACATGTTCACAGACAGCTAAAGACAACACATGCATTTATCTGGTAGGAAGCAGAAGACATCAATTTAGAATAAGAGCAAGTTACAACAGTTCACAAAGGTTGTCAAAAAGGTTGAGGTGCTTATATACAGCATCACTTTATTAAAAAATGATCAACTTAGCTTTACCGTGAAGCCCTTTTATAGATGTTGAGATTTCTCATGATTCCTTCACAAATGGAAAGTATAAAACCATCCAATTTACAACTTGCACGGAGACCCTGTAATCACCTATTTTGGAGAAGGGCTGCACTGTACATGACGGCCTTCAACATTTTGCTCAAGTACCAAAAGATGCATAAAGTAAATTTGGCAAGAAGAGTACAAAAAATGTTTATAAACGTCTATTAAGGCAAGGTGATTACATCACTGGGAGAGGCAATCAAAGTGGACAATTTTAACTTGGTCCAGGGGACAATTCGAAGAATTTCTGCAGAGAAAGGATTGCGACATGGCAAGAAAGCAGGCCGATTCTGGAAAATTGTCACCCCGCCCCCCCAACAGCCTTTTCCCATTGGTGTAAATTCTTAGGTCCTTGTGTGGCTCACACAGGGCTTTCCCTCTTGCCAATGAACTCATTATTTTCATGTTAAACTTCAGCCTTCTCTCTTCATCCTCGCTCCAAGTTAGAAGCCTTTCATAACAAAACCTTTAAAAAAACTGACCTAATTTTTGAAAGAAAAATCTAACTTTTTGCCCCTTTAACAACTGCGTGCATTTTTACTGCCACAAGATAGTGTTGTGGATGAGGAAAGCCATTCAGCCCATCTTAATTCATCCATCTAGAAAGAATTTCGAAGTCTCCCATTTCAGCATCCGATTATTTCTTAAAAGATTCCAGGGTTTGCAATCCACTACGATTCTTTAAAATCTATTCCATATGTTAAATCATTTTTGTGCGAAGAATTCGCTGGTGTCAGTCCTAAATTTACCAGTTTGAATCTCTAACACCATTTCCCATTCTCGCCATTTAACTTGGAAGTAATATTACAGGTTTACCTTTTTCTACATCCTTAAAAATCTTGCATACCTCGAAGATCACCTCTCGGACACCTCATTCCCAGCCTGAAAAGCCCACGTTTCTGTAGACTTCCCTCGTAACTTAGACCTTCGACACTGGGGCTCAGCCTTGTGTCTCTCTTTTCTGCACTGCCTCCATATCTTTAATCTCTTCCTTTTCAATCCATGACCAGAACTGGGCAAAGTGTTTTTTTTATTGGATCATGGGATGTGGGCGTCGCTGGCAAGGCCAGCATTTATTGCCCATCCCTAATTGCCCTTGAGAAGGTGGTGGTGAGCCACCTTCTTGAACCACTGGAATCCGTGTGGTGAAGGTACTCCCAGTGCTGTTAGGGAGGGAGTTCCAGGATTTTGACCCAGCGACGATGAAGGAACAGGCGATATATTTCCAAGTCAGGATGGTGTGTGACTTGGAGGGGAATTTGCAGGTGGTGGTGTTCCCATGCGCCTGCTGCCCTTGTCCTTCTAGGTGGAAGAGGTCGCGGGTTTGGGAGGTGCTGCCGAACCTTGGCGAGTTGCTGCAGTGCATCTTGTAGATGGGTACACACTGCAGCCACGGTGCGTCAGTGGTGCAGGGAGTGAATGTTTAAGGTGGTGAATGGGGTGCTAATCAAGCGGGCTGCTTTGTCCTGGATGGTGTCGAGCTTCTTGAATATTGTTGGAGCTGCGCTCATCCAGGCAAGTGGAGAGTATTCCATCACACTCCTGACTTGTGCCTTGTAGATGGTGGAAAGGCTTTGGGGAAGTCAGGACACTTGCCGCAGAATACCTAGCCTCTAACCTGTACTCAAGGCGCTGTCTGACCAGATCACTACTTCCTCTTGACGTGTACTCTACCCCGAATATGACTAAGGGAAAAGCTCTTTCAGAGCCAACACAGGTGCAAATGGTGCCTTTTGTCAAATTCTATGACGTCGCTCCATAGGACACACAAAAATGGTATACATCAATGGTTCCCAACATGCCTACTTTAAAAAGAAATCAATGTTGTTTGAGAATTGGTCACTTGAAGATTGGTTGAAGTTGCTGAATTCATGGAAGAGATCAATGCTTACTGCTGCAAATAAGATCAATTTAACAAGAACACTTTGAGTCACTTAAATATAATATATATTTAGCCTTTCAAACTATATAATAAACTCTACCATTTCATACTACTGCAAACTTCCTGTCTCGTGCCTGAAGATAATATCTCAAAAAAAAAGTATAGTCCGTGCAATAATGCCACAGCTCACCAATAGCTAAAGCACCAAATTGTTCAGCAACACTTGGGCACCGTCTGGTATTCGCCAATGCTCATTCATTCAGATGCTGGAAGAGCCTGATAAATACATGACAGCGGTAATGATCTGTTGGAGGATATTACTGCTCCTTTTGTTGAGGCAGGCAAGAATACAGTAACAGCCCAAGGTGATGAGGTAGGTTTCTGACCTTTACATTGCAGCACTCCGTTCTTTGAAGGCGAGCATCCTTCGCAAATATTTGCTAAAGCAGTTCGGGAGGATTTAAACTAATATGGCAGGGGAATGGGAACCTATGTAGCGAAACAGGGGGAAGTAATATGCAGTCAGAAACAAATGTTAGAAGGGTGAGAAACAATAGGGGAAGGCCGAGTAAACAAAGGCAAGAAACACAAAGGGCCATACTAAATCATAAGTCTAAAAGGACAAAGGATGTTAATAAAACAAGCCTAAAGGCTCTGTGTCTTAATGCAAGGAGTATCCGTAATAAGGTGGATGAATTGACTGTGCAAATAGATGTTAACGGATACGATGTGATTGGGATTACAGAGACGTGGCTCCAGAACAATCAAGGCTGGGAACTGAACATCCAGGGGTATTCAACATTCAGAAAGGATAGAATAAAAGGAAAAGGGGGTGGGGTAGCATTGCTGGTTAAAGAGGAGATTAATGCAATAGCTAGGAAGGACATCAGCTTGGAGGATGTGGAATCAATATGGGTTGAGCTGCAGAACACCAAAGGGCAGAAAACGTTAGTGGGAGTTGTGTACAGACCTCCAAACAGCAGTAGTGAGGTGGGGGAGGGTATGAAACAGGAAATCAGAGGTGCGTGCAAAAAAGGCACGGCAGTTATCATGGGTGACTTTAATATGCATATAGATTGGGCTACTCAAACTGGAAGCAATACGGTGGAGGAGGATTTCCTGGAGTGTTTAAGGGATGGTTTCCTAAACCAATATGTTGAGGAACCAACTCGAGGGGAGGCCATCCTGGACTGGGTGTTGTGTAATGAGGAGGGACTAATCAGCAATCTTGTGGTACGAGGCCCCCTGGGGAAGAGTGACCATAGTATGGTGGAGTTCTACATTAGGATGGAGAAGGAAACAGTTAAGTCAGAGACCATGGTCCAGAACTTAAATAAGGGCAACTTTGAGGGTATGAGGCGTGAATTGGCGAGGTTAAATTGGCAAGCGATATTTAAGGGGCTATCAGTGGAAGGGCAATGGCAGACATTTAGAGATCGCATGGATGAACTACAACAATTGTACATCCCGGTCTGGCGTAAAAATAAAAAAGGGAAGGTGGCTCAACCATGGCTAACAAGGGAAATCAGGGATAGTATTAAAACCAAGGAAGTTGCATACAAATTGGCCAGAAGTAGCAGCAAACCCGGGGACTGGGAGAACTTCAAAACTCAGCAGAGGAGGACGAAGGGTTTGATTAGGGCAGGGAAAATAAAATATGAAAGGAAGCTTGCAGAGAACATTAAAATGGACTGCAAAAGCTTCTATAAATATGTAAAAAGAAAGAGGTTAGTAAAAACAAACGTAGGTCCCCTGCAGTCGGAAACAGGGGAAGTCGTAATGGGGAACAAGGAAATGGCAGATCAATTGAACAAGTACTTTGGTTCGGTGCTTACTGTGGAGGACACACACAACCTGCCGGAAATAAAAGGGGTCAGAGGATCTGGTAAGAGGGAGGAGCTGAGGGAAATCCTTATTAGTCGGGAAAAGGTATTGGGGAAATTGATGGGACTGAAGGCTGAAAAATCCCCGGGGCCTGATGGTCTGCATCCCAGAGTACTTAAGGAGGTGGCCTTGGAAATAGTGGATGCATTGACGATCATTTTCCAACATTCCTTAGACTCTGGATCAGTTCCGATGGAATGGAGGGTGGCCAATGTAACCCCTCTTTTTAAAAAAGGAGGGAGGGAGAAAGCATGGAATTATAGACCGGTCAGCCTGACATCGGTCGTGGGTAAAATGATGGAAGCAATTATTAAAGATGTCATAACAGACCATTTGGAAAGTGGCGACATGATAGGTCAAGTCAGCATGGATTTGTGAAAGGGAAATCATGCTTGACAAATCTTCTGGAATTTTTTGAGGATGTTTCCAATAGGGTGGACAGGGGGGAATCAGTAGATGTGGTGTATTTGGACTTTCAGAAGGCCTTCGACAAGGTCCCGCACAAGAGATTGGTGAGCAAAGTTAAAGCACATGGGATTGGGGGTAATGTGTTGACGTGGATTGAGAACTGGTTGGCACACAGGAAACAAAGAGTAGGAGTAAATGGGTACTTTTCAGAATGGCAGGCAGTGACCAGCGGAGTACCGCAGGGTTCGGTGCTGGGACCCCAGCTGTTTACATTATATATTAATGATTTGGACGAAGGGATTAAATGTAATATCTCCAAATTTGCGGATGACACTAAATTGGGAGGCAGTGTGAACAATGAGGAGGATGCTAGGAGGCTACAGAGTGACTTGGACAGGTTGGGTGAATGGGCAAATGTATGGCAGATGAAGTACAATGTGGATAAATGTGAGGTTATCCACTTTGGTGGTAAAAATAGAGAGGCGGACTATTACCTGAATGGTGGCAGATTAGGGAAAGGGGACGTGCAACGAGACCTGGGCGTCATGGTACATCAGTCACTGAAGGTGGGAATGCAAGTGCAGCAGGCAGTCAAGAAAGCAAACGGAATGATGGCCTTCATAGTAAGGGGATTTGAGTACAGGAGTAGGGAGGTGATGCTACAGTTGTACAGGGCCTTGGTGAGGCCACACCTGGAGTATTGTGCGCAGTTTTGGTCTCCTAACTTAAGGAAGGACATTCTTGCTATTGAGGGAGTGCAGCGAAGGTTCACTAGATTGATTCCTGGGATGGCCGGACTGACATATCAAGAAAGATTGGGTCAACTGAACTTGTATCCTCTGGAGTTCAGAAGAATGAGGGGGGATCTTAGAGACATTTAAAATCCTGACTGGTTTAGACAAATTAGATGCGGGCAGAATGTTCCCAATGGTAGGGAAAACTAGAACCAGGGGTCACAGTCTAAGGATTAAGGGGAAGCCATTTAGGACTGAGCTGAGGAGGAACTTCTTCACCCAGAGAGTGGTGAATCTATGGAATTCTCTTCCACAGAAGGTTGTTGAGGCCAGTTCGCTAAATATATTCAAAAGGGAGTTAGATATAACACTCACAACTAAGGGGATCAAGGGGTATGGCGAGAAAGCAGGAATGGGGTACTGAGGTAGCATGTTCAGCCATGAACGCATTGAATGGTGGTGCAGGCTCGAAGGACCGAATGGTCTACTCCTGTACCTATTTTCTATGTTTCTATGCAAACCATGGGCAAGCTCCAAAAATAAGATACTCATTCCTATTGTAAAATTTTGGCAGGTCCTTTCCATGTCTTATAACGACATGCCTTTCTGTAGCTGTATCTAGTTTTGTAGACCAGCGCCAGCAAAATTGCACCAACTGGAATAATTAAACATCAAGGACCCACAGTCTCGCTGCACAGTGGAAATTGCGGCAAAAGACGCAGATCTGTCTCTGAGGTAGGCGTCAAAATAAGGTGTATGGGTGTCATTCTCCTTCTCTTGGGGAGGGGGGGGGGGGTTAGGGGAAGAGGAAGGACAAAGGAAATTTCACCTGGGAACAGCACACACGCAAGAGTCCTCACCTGTGCTGAGGTACCTTGCCTGCCACCACGGTGCATCAATAAACCTAGGTGCCCATATTTCGCCAACACACGTTGGCAGCAAGTAAGTACGTGGAAATCAGCGCGATAGTAGCGGGGCCCCAAGGTTCTTTATCCTCAACATTTCCTTTGCTCTCATCATAGAATTATGATACACTTACTGTCCTACAGGGATGACATTTGATGAGTTAGATGGCTTTTTCTCATTAATTACTCTTAAGGTAAACTTTTCTCCTCCTGAATCAGTGTTAGAGGCAGAACACCCAATGAGCGTATATGATTTCCCTCCCTTTGTTGTATGATGGGCCTATTTTAATGTATGGGGATAACAAAAATCAACAAAGACCAACGACTGCAATAAACTTTATAAGTTTGACGACTCAGCACCATGAAGGGGTTAGATTTTGCTGGTGTTCAGGCAGTTCAGATACTCCATACACATCACCTCAAGGTAAATGGACTTTCAAACAGTGAACTGAAGGGGAAACACAAGCATTTGTTTGGGGTGGGCTGGAGTTGATTTTTTAATTCGAACTTGTTTCCATAATCAAATCGCTACACAAACGTCTTGAAAGTTTCCAATTACCTTCTTTGATAACTAGGCACTACGTTGGTGACAGAAGCATTTTGTGACATCGACCCTTCAGTGGAGGAGGTATGGTTCAATTCTTTCCTCTTCAGATCTTCTTCCCAACGTCGCCTTGTGTAAGAACCACTACGCACAAAGTTACTTGCAGAATCTCTGTGAAACAATCATTTCAGTTGAGTATGCACGAGGGTTGGGGTGGGGGGGGGGGGGGGAAGAGAACGACTTCAAAAGAATAAAACAAAGTGGAGCAGGATTTCACCTGATTTCTCTCTCGTCAATGTCAGATGCACTGGCCAATCTTCTGGATGGGATCGTTGGTGCAACGTACGCAAGCCTCGCTCCTTTCTGATCCTTCTCCTATTGAGGGGGGAAATAGATTTTACAAATTCTGCTTTGGTGTGTTAAACAATCTTGCTATATCCCTGCCGCATTGAAACAAAATATGAAACCATTTTATCACTTGTTAAAAAAAAAAGCAAAATACTGCAGATGCTGGAAATCTGTAATCGGAACAGAAAATGCTGAAAGCACTCAGCAGATCGGGCAGCATCTGCAGAGAGAGGAAGGTCATCGAGCTGAAATATGAACTCTGCTTCTCTCTCCACAGAAGCTGCCTGACCCCAGTATTCCCAGCGTATTCTGTTTATATTTCATTTATCACTCATGTTTTGTTCACACCAAATGAGTTCTCTTCAATTCCCCTGGCTTCCGGTGACTCTCGCAGAATAATGCTCCAGCAAAGGAGATGTAGCATTGGTGCTAATGATTCTCCCAATGTGCTGTGCCAGGCAGGTAGAATGTAGATGCCTACCTTTCAACTCTTGCACCATGCAAAGAAAATTACTAATGAGGAAGGAAATGGAAAAATATTTACTTGCACAGTTTACTCATCAGGATTGGAGACCCACTAATTGGGTTCACAAATAACAAGCAAGCAATTATTTTAAATCAAGTGTGCCAACAAGAACTTCTGTCTGACGGGCACAGCCAGCTCTCAGAGTAAAGGACCAGGTACAGCTTCTTAATGTCCATCTGACCATTATTCACATCATAGATCTGAGTATCCATTCTTCTGTATTATTATAGTATAGAGAACTACATCTCGAATTTAACACAACCACAGATGAAGTTTCACAATGAAGGCTTTAATCCCAGAAAGTCAGGCGGAAAGGTGAAATTCTTAGCCAATTTGGGACGATACCCTGAAGAGCCATTCAGCGATAGGGCATCTTGTGTTGTCTGCTCTGGCAGTTTCTATGCGGAGTCAATACTGTCCAGGTGAAACAGCGATTTACTTGTACTTCTTGCAATTTAGTATACTGTATTCGCTGCTCACGATGCGGTCTCCTCTACATTGGGGAGGCCAAACGCACATTGGGTGACCGCTTTGCGGAACACTTCCGTTCAGTCCGTAAGGGTGACCCCGAGCTTCCAGTCGCCTGTCACTTTAATTCGCCGCTCCACTCCCACTCAGACCTCACCGTCCTCAGCCTCTTACACTGATCCAATGAAGCTCAACGTAAGCTCGAGGAACAGCACCTCATCTTTCGATTAGGCACTTTACAGCCTTCTGGACTCAACGTAGAATTCAACAATTTCAGACCATAACCTCTGTCCCCATCATTTTTTTCCCCCCAATTCATTTTATTTATTTTTTCTCTCCCACATGGCAGGTGCCTTTCATCGTCAGAGCCATTTACACTTCTCTAGAGCCATCTTTTGTTTCTTCACTTGTCCCATTACCATCTCCTTTTGCCTTGCACCATCTCAATCTTTCTTAATGTCTTTTAATCTCTCCTGCCTTCCATCCTATCACATACCTTCCCTTTTGTTCTTTCCTCCCCTCCCCCCTTTCCCTGCCCCTACACTTGCTTAAAATCTGTAACATCTCCAGCTTTTTCCAGTTCTGACGAAGGGTCATCGACCTGATACGTTAACTCTGTTTCTCTCTCCACAGATGCTGCCTGACCTGCTGAGTATTTCCAGCATTTTCTGTTTTTATTTCCACTGTCCAGCTAAGCCTGCACCTGGGTTGGTTACTGCTTGTGCAGACACTCCCAACCAACGTGTCGACAAGAAGTCAAACACACATTTGGTGCTCCTGAAAACAAAGCTTCCCATTTCTCCTGTTGTTTAGACCAACTCATTTGAGACGGGGCCTCTCCTGGACAGGAAGTTGCTATACTTTGTCTACACCCAGGAGAGAACCAGTGTGAACATGGACCCCTGATGGTCTTTCTTGGTGGTATAGAAAGCCAATTACTACACTTCAATGGCATGTCGGTCTTTAATCTACCTTCCAAATACTGCCAATTCTTAAAAAAAGAGTTTAATTGACTTTACACTAGGTTTTAAACTGAACTTTTTTGGGGGGCAGGGAAGAATGGGGGAAAAGGAACAAAACTGTCTGAATCACTTTAGATCCAGCTTTTCTCAGGCAGTTTAGTACTTAATTTAAGTGGGCTCCAACATTAATTGGACAATGTATGCATTTACTAGTTACCTTCTCTTTGTTATCTAGAGTGGATGAGAGTCGAGGGCTTGAGGCCGAACGCATCACACCTGTAACGTCTCTCTCTTTCTGTGCCTCTTTAGAAGCACTAATTTCAGCCAATGCACCATAGCTTCCAGTCTTCCGAAGCCCCGACCTCCAAGATGCTGGAGATGCATCTTTCTTCTCCTCATCATCTTTCCTCTTCTTTTCTTCCTCTTTTGAAGACTTGATGAACGGAGTGGCAAACTGCAAATGAAGATTTGAAAACTATACTGTGTTTGAGTGTTTATCAAGCTGCTGCCCCAGGACAGACCACATGTAAAGGTCAGGGGTCGACAAAACAACCATTCACTCTTGTGGTACTTCTGCTGAACTATCATGACAACTTCATAAAAAAAGTAAATTTTCAAGTTATAATGTATCAATTGATTAACATCTGTACCTTAACCATGGTATTACTGATACGGCACTTTACTGGAACGTCCCTTTTTCCCTACATTGAGGAAATCAAGATCGATCCAGATCATACAAACATGTCCACAAAGAAATTCTTCAGTCCTGATAACTACAGCACAATCTTTCCAATTCCGACAAAAGATGACCATTTCAAATGACAGCTGTGTAGTCAGAAATCCTTGGCTATTTTTTAGTAGAGCTTCAGAAACAGAACCTCTCTGAACTTCATAGGATTCCAGATCCAAAATTTAGCCAGCTTACATATTAGCATTTCATGTACCGTTGTTTTGGGTGCTGATCTAAAGATTTCCCTCCGATTTCTTTGCAGTACATCATCCAACAAGCCAACAGATTTAGAAAATGGTCAATTCCCTTCACCGAGAGACAAAGAATCCAAAGTTTTTAGTACCGAGTCAAGATGACACAGAAACACAAACCATCCACCACCACAGCTAGACGATTGGAAGATTGGTTGGGATCTGATTAAACAGTTTCTCTGAGGTCTAATGATGACGACATTTTAATTTTTAATCGCAATACATTGAAAATGTCGGACACTGCATTCTCTAGGATGACAAAAATAATTCTCACACGCTATGGGTTTGCTCTTCTGCCCAAAAGAAGGCAATGAAGAAACCTACCTACCGTTACTGTTAATGTTGTCAGACGTCATTTATTCTGACTGGTTCTGTTGTTATACAACGGCACTTACTGGACTGTTCTATAACTCTTAGACAACATCAAGATCTACATCTCGCTCCATTTTCATACAAATATTCTCTTCCTCCGGACTAATTTCAAATGCATTTGTCTGTGGAGCTTTCTTTAATTTCGAAAAGGTTAACTGGACAATTTATAAATGGAAGAAATCAGCTTAACTATATTTTACAACAAAACAATTGATTTACAATCTGCTCCCAAACCAAAAAATTGCCAAGACTTGTCTTGAAAGTCGTCATATCATCTTTGACCATAAGGGCAAAGTGTTAACACCACACCATTCAAGCAAGTCACATCATGGAGTATTTTAGTCTGTGTGCAATGCCTTCAGTCCCCAAGGGTGTTGTGGGGGGATAGAGAACACAGGGAACGACTAATGTTAAACTACAATGCCATTAATTTCTCCATACTTGTCTAATAGTTGTTCATGCACTTTGAGGGCAGATTAAAACAATGCAACCAAACAGACGTGAAACATATGTGCACACAAACCACACAAATTCTGGATTTTTATTCAAATGTTCACATGTCAGAACTATTTGTTTAAAAACACGTGAAGATGAGTGTCATCACAACATGCACAGTGAAACCGGGTACTTCTGGTAAACGGGTAACTGAACACAAAACACAAACCTCTGTGCACACAAAAGGCAGCTCACCATAACTTTTTCACCCTTTTGAGGCACAAGAACAATGCCAGTTTTACGCAAGCCCTGACGCCAAGATGTCGGATCTATTGGCTCCGCCACAGGCATGACAGGAGTAATGGATTCATACTGAAGCCAATTAAAACAGAAAGTGCAATGAGAAAACTGCAAGGAGAAACACTCAAGTGTGACGTCAGTCGCACACCAACAGCGTGAATGAGATCAACGACCATCAGGAAACACTCAAAAAGGACAAGAACTTCCACACCCTACAGTATTATAAAACGCTGTACAGTCTTAACAAAGGTTGAATAAATCAGACCTAAATCACCACTTAAACAGATAGCTTAGTGTTTATAAGACTTGCTAGGACAAGGGTCTATTAAAATTCACAGTAGACTAGACTAAACTTTTTGATATCATTAGTTCCTCAACAGTTGCACATTGGACAACCAAGCTTCAAATTCAAAATAAGACAGCACATTTAATTACCGAACAAACTTAATCTGGTGCTGCAGACATGCTGCAGCTAATAGCCAGAGATAAGTATCTGCTGACCAAGATACACAATCAGCAGACTTTTGTCAAGAGTACAAGCTGACCTCAGTCTGACTGGCACCCTGGTGCAACAGTAACAGAGCTTTGACACAGGTATAGGAGCTCCACTTGCTCAGCAGTTCATTTTTTACTATTATTAGAGCCTAGCTGGAGCATCCACTTTCTTCAAACATTTCATTGGCAGTTCTTAAAGTTTCCAGACAGTGAGAAACCACCAACTCCAAGTGCAGTGAGAAGCTCTCTAGGAGAAGGTTTCATGTCTTGGCTTTACAGCCATATTGGAGCACAACATCCAACTTGTACTGTTTCAAGTAAATGCACACCCTTAAACAGTTTCGCATCAATGTGCAAGTGGGAGAATAATGTACGACTACTGGTTTTCATTGAAAAGCAACACGAATCCACACTACAAATCATTAGCTTCAATGCAAGAAGCCCTTTCTTACCTCACTTCTCCTACTCAGAAAAATCCCAGTTTAGAAGTTATAACCACCTTGTTTATTCATCCTTGCAACAAGGTACAATTTGTGACCTTCCTTAGTCCACGGTCTATTTAAGGCTTCACGTGACTTTCCCATTAATCTTTTGTGAATTCTTCGGCAATTTTAAGGGTCTTTTTCAAGTATTTTCAACAATTCGGCAGTACAACCTTGATGTAGGCACTTGATTTTCGGGGGGAAAACTGTGGCAACTTACTGGATGGTTGAGCTAAGATGGGCTGAATGGCCTTCCTCCTCTGTATCCATCAATGGATTTAGAAAGGGTTGCATTTATACCGCATGTCTCTCAAATATCCTGAATAGTTTTGCATACAATAAACTACAAACACAGCATCCATTTTGTCTACTGCACGATCTGAAAAACAATTGCCACCACGTGATCTGTTTTCTGGCCAGAAATATTGACCACGACACCAGAACTCCTCATTCCTCAAACAGTGCCAAAGGATGTGTAACATCGCTCTGAACTGCCCGACAAAAGCTCCGCCTTCCACTCAACACCGTTGATAATGGCAAAATAGCTGGAACACTACAGCCAATCTAAGTTTCTTGGGAAAACCCTAACTGGAGCCAAAACTGTACATGGCAACTGATCAATTTTAGACAGCTCTCGGTAAAATTTCCTTACCACTGGGCCAGTTCACAACAGGACAAATCGGCAGGCGATACACAAGAGCCCACCATTACCATCATCAACTTTAGTATTCCACAAAGCTTACATTTGCCCAGTGACAGAATTACACAGTTTTGTTTGACCAGACACAGAATTCCCCTCTCATTCTTTGACTTGGCACCGTCCAAAGTCACGTACAGGAGGGCTTATTCCATGCCAGCTATCCACGGTCTCCAGCATTACAGAGATCGGTAGCCTGTTATTCCTGTATAAATGACGACTGGAGCAGCTCCACAACTTTTTGCCCTTAAACCACACTTTCATGACTATGAATGGATCTAAAAACTGCTGCAATTACACATCAATATTCTGGACAAAGCAAAGCTTCTGCACACAATGCTATACTGCTTCACCTTTAGCAGTCTCTCTCCCAAAAACCATCTCTGCCTGAAACGTTAAGCAGAAAGTTGAGTCTAGTTTTGCTAGAGCATGCGTTAGGTTACATTACAATTGTGCAATTTCTCCAACTTTTGCATCAGACTTTCTGCAATATCCAGTGTCACCAAGTCTTCTGGTTCACACAAAACCAAACTGACATCCACTGTGAGCCCAGGTGCCAATTCACGAGGCTCTACCTAGAGAGCTGCCTGCTACTGCTGATGACAGCGGAGCAGGTGGATGACGTGAGGAGAGGCTCCAACGTGACGGGTCTTGATGAGGAAACAAAAATGATGCAACTAGTGTAGTCAACGTAGAAAATAAAATCTCTCTCATAATACTTCGTACTGAAAGTAGTCTCCTTCAGGCGTCTCACTTGGAAAACTCTCAAGCTTCCAGTTATTTTGTCTATGTTTGCATGCAGACAAGTGAACTTCATGCTCTGACTCAGCCCGTAAGTTTTAACTGCCACCTGCTCTCGAGAAAACAATTTTGTTGATTAGAGCCGTGGCTTTCTATACTTGTTGGACCAAGGTCGCTTCCCAGAGCAGAGCTATTTGTTTGTTTTGGCAGCAAAACCTTGGGTAAACCCATTCCCAAGGAACACATGGCTAATTGGCAGCGCAGTGCATTTCTCTGCATTAGACTTCAGCTCGTTAAGATCCACAAAGGAAGACTCATTCTAATCGCGCTCCAGTACCTACTGAACCAATATGCAGTACCTGCTACATGGGAGTAATTTAAATGCTTTCATGAAGGACTCCTTTAATCTAATCGACAGCACTTTGGCACTTCTGTGCTTCAAGCTGGCCTCAAAATTAACATCCAGCTCAGCTACTGTACTAGTTTGGTATATTTGTGGACGTGTGACAAGTAATTAAGGAAGAATGCTGGATTAACTACATTTAAATGCCTGTCTTGCACGTACAAAATTCCTTCCCTTCTGCTGCCCTTCTCTCTGACCTGAAATATTGGGAGTTTTGTGTGTGTGCATATATTAACCTTGCTGCACCTACTCACTCCAAAGAACTGATAGACTATTCCAGGACAGTGGTGATGTCGAGTCTTGGAACAATGTCTCGGATTTCCATTTGGATAATCTATTAATTTCACATGCTCCTTGCTAGTATTTGCAGTTCTGTGAATCAACTGCAACAAATATGTTCAGATTTTAGGTTTCTCATCTTTACTCTTTACTTTCCCTATCCAATGCTGTACCTCTCTTTAGCCAGGAGGGTAGGACGCATGGGCCAAACAATTCGAATATTGCCATCAAAATGACTACATAATTCGACAGCAGAAGATACGTTGCACTGAGCTATTTAGGACGGGATGTGGGACAGTATTTGTCCTTTGCCTCAGCAGTCAGGTGCCATTTCCTGTACTTTGCAGTAACCCAGCTAATAATTAAGTAAACCTGCCCAATAAGAGTTTTTGAATTCTCAGATGAGAGATTCAAACCCTCTGGCTAAGTGTCCAAACCTCTCCTCCCAGAGTTACTAGGCCACCCACTGCTGCTCATTTCAAGTTTGAATTGGTTGTCCCATACCTTTTTCACTGGTGACGTTGGTGTAACTTGATTCATAGGTACGGTTGATGGGGCCACTGCTGCAGACTGTATACCTCCACTATTGATACGGTTTACAATATTTACAGTTGCTGTAGGTTTGCTTTTCTCTGGAAGAAAAGTAAACGTATTAATGGAGAAATGACGAACCAAACCCATGGAAGTAATCTATAAACCACGCAAGATAGTCGTAGTATTCCATTTGTAACTACTTTGCAGCGTTGATCCTTTCGCATCCTATTCTTAAAAGAAAAAAGCTTCACAAAGAACAAATCTAAAATCACTGCTCCTGTTTAACTTACTAAATGCAGAACACACCAACTGAAATAACATTTGAAAAATGAAACTGTCGGGGGAAAATTGAATTATTAGGGAACTGCATGGTGCGGTGGGTCAGGCAATGGCCTCTCACCTCTGGGTCCCGGACTCAGACTGATGGAATTAAAAATCTGTCTGTTGACTGCAAGAGTCCAACATGAAATAGTTTTAGCCGCTTCAATCCAGTTTTTGGTGGGCATGGACTCGTTGCACAAAATTGCTCCTCAATACCATTAATAGGGGTACGGGAGCATAGCGGTCATGTTACTGGACTCGTAATAGAGGTCTGAACTAATGATCTGGAGACGCAAGTTCAAATCCCACCACGACAGTGAGGGAGTTTAAATTCAGTCAATTAAATAAATCTGGAATAAAAAGCTAGTATCAGTCATGGTGACCATGAAACTACCAGATTGACGTAAAATCCCATCTGGTTCACTAATGTCCTTTTGGGACGGAAATCTGCCGTCCTTACCTGATCTGCTCTATATGTGACTCCAGACCCACAGCAATGTGGCCAACTCTTAACTGCCCTCCGAAATGGCCCAGCAAGACACTCAGTTGTACCAAACAGCTACAAATAGATCAGTCCGCATCATGGACTGCAGCGGTTCAAGAAGGCAGCTGCTCACCACCTTCTCAAGGGCAATTAGGGATGGGCAATAAATTCTGGTCTCGTCAGCGACGCCCACATCCCGTGAACGATTAAATAAAAAAAATACCATTACAATTAATGAGGTTGACATTGCAGGGTTAGCTGTAGGGGGAATGTGACTCTGCATGCTGTTGAGAACTTGGGAGTGAGTGATGCTGACGTGGGGTGCATGAAACGGAGAATGTTCTGCTCTTCAGCATTCAGATCCTTCACTTCAACGAGCACAAACTTCGCAAATTTAAACAAAGCAATTTCCGATAATCTTCAGAAAAGGGTAATCTTCTATTAGACATGACTGGAGGTTTTAAGATGGTCCAATTATTCTACCCATAGCTGAATTTATGGGCAACAAAAATCTAAAAATTACTTCGAGGTTACCTGTCTCTGCTTCTGACTCCGAGTCCTCCTCCTCTTCCTCTTCACTGGAACAACTAGAGTCGTCTTTCTTACCCTCCTCCTCTTCGTCCGCTTTCTCCTGTTCCAGAGACTCTATGTGGGCTGGAATCTTCTGTTCATTCAGCAGGGTTTCTTTACTGTTACAAGAATTTCAGTAAGGTTTAAAAGCAGACATCAAGATCTTCACCTATACCATTTCCTGGTTTGTCGACTAGGAATAATCGTATTCACAAGCAGGAACAGGCAAAAAAAGTTTTATTCCCCAAATGATGCAGCTTATCAATCACTGCTAACTCATATTGTGAATCTCACTTACGTTTTGATCGGTTTTAACTGTTGGTTGTTCTCCATTGTTGTAGTGGACTCGATCAATGGGGATTTATTTGCTTGCTTCTCACTAAAAAGCTTTTGGGGGAAAAAAGTCAAGACGTAATTTTTTCTTTTAAATACAGGAAACTCTTTATTAACCGGCACCGACGGGACCGGCGTGGTGCCGGTTAATCAAAAAGTCCGGATAACGGACAGTTATATCTCCCAACGTACGAGAGCCCCGCACACACTGACATGCGCCTGCATTCGGAGCTCTGTCTCCCCGGGGACCGCCAGCTGACCATCTGTCGTGTCCGCTGCCTACCCGGGCTGCACATTCCCCTCCCAATCTACATGCTCTGATACAAGGCAAACGCCTCGGGGTTTTTTTTTAAGTTATTTTTAAAGGAGAGATGAAGGAAAACCCCGGTTACCTACAAGAATTTTGCCGGTTAAGAGAGATTTCTGGTTATTTGGGTGCCAGTTAAAAGAGAGTTTCCTGTAGTGTTAAATTACCAAACTATAACTTCGAATAACTGTAGTCCCATTCCGTGCGAGTAAACTAGCCAAGTTAAGGGCAGAATTAGGAACAGTAGAAGTATTTCTTTGGATCAACAGGTGGAACGGGTGGCTGGGGAGGATGGTTCGAGACCGCCAACAGTGTACTCATTTAAAAAGAATAGCTAGATGCTGTAACAGGATGATGATAAAGTTGGCATTCTAGAAATGAGATAAAATAGGCTGAAGGGCTTGTTGCCCCAACCCATTTTAAGATGAGCTTGTAATACAATTTAAATAGAATGATACAAATTCAGAAGATTGCACGTTTACAGATACAAGGTATAATTGGATAAACTTGAACCAGACAAGTCGTGTAAAACATTTATGGGTGCTTTGGAGAAATCACATACCATACATACAAAACAGAAAATAGTTTCAATTCTGTCCTCAACAAGCTCTTTCCTACTATGATAAATTTAATTGTCATTTGATTTCAAAATAAGCAATAACTGAAATTGAGAAAATCCAATCTGTCCTCCCGTCTCCGGGAACCAACCACTTTGTGATAAAAAAAAATCCTCAAAGATTCTTCACTTCGAATGTTTGAATTACATTCTGGAGGAAAACACTGAATTACTTCTAATGGTGCAACGAAGTTGAACAGACCAGGTCTCCATGGTGTATGCACTCATTGCTGAGAGAGTTCAACTTACACCTCAAGGAGGAGCACAGGGTGTTTTGAGCAAAAACAGCTGTCGAAGGCATGGATCGAGTCTGGACCTGGAATTCAGTTTTTCATGGCAAGTTCACATAACAAGTAAAGATCTCAATGGCTCCGCTACTGAAGATGGAATGAATATATGTCTGCAGAACACAGACGTTGCTACACGCCAGCAATTGTCTGATGGACACTAGTTCGGACTCAACAGATCAAACGCCAATTGCTCTTTACGGAACTGAAGTGGCCAACAGTAAGCTTCTGCATCCCAACTAATTCACATAGCAAACAACTTGCTTCTGCTCTCTGACTCTTATGAAACATAAATGGATTAGGATGTTTTACATACTGGCCTCTCCCCAGACGGACAAAAGTACACATCAAAAGATAGACTATCTCAAGCCAATTTTAATTTACATTTGCTGTAAAGTAAAATTACTATATTAAAAATAAATATTTTCCTTTGGCAGAGGCCAAAAGAGCATTAATCCAGAGTTGAAGAGCAGGGGTGCGATAGGTTGGAACATACAGCTGGAGGAGATTACTCTGATATGGTGAAGCGAGACCATGGAGCGATCTAACAATGAAGACCTCGCAAGCGATATCCTGGGGACAGAGAGCCAGTGGAACTTGGCAAAGACAGATGCGATGGCCAAAGGGGCGAGGGGGGGAGGGGAAGAGAGCGCGTGCATGAACTGCGGCCAATGAACTCTGGACTAGCTGAAGTTTGTAAAAGGAGGGAGGAAAAGAGAGGACGCTGGCAGAGAGTACTCAAGAAGTCAATTTCTGAGGTGGGGAGATGGATTAAGGACGTTAGCAGGCAATGGCAAAATGTGTGGGGCACAAGCAGGCAATGTTCTGGAAAATGGAAAAAATGCAGTCTTGATGACTGACCAGATGTCAGGTACAGCAGTGAAGCTCAGGTCAAGTAGAATGCCAAGATTGTGAAGTACCTGATGTAGTCTGAGCACACGGCTGGTGGCATTGATACACAGAGTTGGAGCCAAAGGCGAGAAAGCATTGGTAGGAACGGGAAAAGGATGGATAGGGTGATATTCAGCTGAAGGAAACATTTGCTTTCCTCGCTCTGAAACAAGTTGGCATCGATGGTGGTGACGGAGAAGTAAAGTTGGGTACCACAGGTTTACATGTGAAAGCTGACTCCGCGCTTGTGAGTGGTGTCACCAAGGGATAGCAGCAGGCAAAATATGAACATAATGGCCGCAGGCCATCTGTACACATGCAGATCTGTGTGTGGGGCAGTCAGTTTTTTTTTTAACAGGAAGAGATTTCACACACACCTGAATTTCAAACTGATTCTACTTGCAGAGAATTTTAAAACACTAACATTTAGTTGTACGTAATGACAATAGTCAAAAACGTATTCTTTAAAAAAAGAGAAAACTTCCATTCGCCACTACTTACATAGGATAGACAGCTCAGAAACAGGCCATGCGGCCCAACCAGTCCATGCCGGCGTTTATGCTCCACTCGAGCCTCCTCCCATTTTTCCTCATCTAAATCTATCAGCATAACCCTCTATTCCCTTCTCGCTCATTGCTTTTCTAACCGCCCCGAAAATGCATCTATACTATTCACTTTAACCACTCCCTGTGGTAGTGAGTTCCATATTCTCACCACTCTCTGGGTGAAGAAGTTTCTTCTGAATTATCCATTTGATTTCTTGGTGACCATCTTATATTGATGGCCTCTAGTTATGCTCTTCCCCACAAATGAAAACATTCTCTGTGTCTACTCTATCAAAACCTTTCACAATTTTAAAGACCTCTATTCGGTCACCCCTCAGCCTTAAGAGACCCAACCTGTTCATCCTTTCCTGATAGGTATACCCACACATTTCTGGTATCATCCTTGTAAATCTTCTCTGCACCCTCTCCAGTGCCTCTATATCCTTTTTATAATATGGCGACCAGAATTGTACGCAGTATTCCAAGTGTGGTCTAACCAAGGTTCAATACAAGTTTAGCACCTTTTTCTAACGAATTACTAAATATGTGTAGTAATGCCTCTTCCCTAGATTCTTTTAAAATGTGCGATGTAATCCATCCGGATCAGAGGTTTTATCCTCTGAGTTTCATTAGTTTATTTAATATATCTCCTCGTTTTATTTTAAATGCAGTTATCTCATTACTAATATCATCTGATGTCATCTCCACCTGTTCTATCACCCTGGTAAATACTGATGCAAAATAATTATTTAATATCTCTGCCATCTCTCTATCGCTGCCTGTGGTATTTTCCTGCCCATCCCTTAGTGGCTCTACTCCCATCCCGACCTTGCTTTTTTTATTTACATGCCTGTAAAATATCTTACTATTTTGTTTATGTTCCTTGATAATTTAATTTCATAGTTCCTCTTTGCCTTCCTTAATTGTTTTTTTGACTGCTCTCCTAATCTCTTCATATTCTCCCTTATCATGCTCTCCCCTGCTGTCCATGTACTTAATGTATGCCTCTTTCCTTACCCTCAATTTTTCCCTTATGGCTTTATTCATCCAGTGTCTCACTAGTGTTTAGCTTGTTCTTGTTTTTTAGCGGAATATATTTTTCCAAGACTCAAATACCTTTTTAAATGTTTCCCATTGCTGTTCTACGTCACTGTTTGACAATATTGTTGTCCATTTTATTTTCCCAAGTTCTATTCTCAGCTTTTCTCCAATCTATTACTCTGGTCTTTGTTATGCTTATGTCTTTCTCAATTATTATCTTAAAGCATATTATATTATGGTCACTATTGCCCAGATGTTCCCCTGCTCTGGTTCATTTCCCCATTACTAGATTAGTTTTCAATACTTCACAAACTGAAAAGATAACAAAAGACTAAAAGGAACTACCAATGGGTCTTCCAGGGCAGCGAGAGGCCCAGTTTCCTTAAAGGTGCCAATTCTGGTCTCAATGATGAATATTTGGGAGTTCTATTAGTGTGCAGAGCCTGGATGTGGCAAGCCAGTTTTAATGTTAAGACCAGAGGGTTTCTTTTCCTCCCTGTTGTTTAGTTCGACAGAAAGCTTTGTACACTAGCATGGATGGTCCAATCATAGCAAAACATTACTCAAGTTATATTGCAGAATTTCACCTCTTTCCCTCTGCCAAGAGACAGTCAACAGAACAGTGATGATCTGCAATAAGTTTCCAGAAACTTACCATATTCTGCTTTTTCTGCAACTCTTCTAAGTACCCAAGAATATCTTCATCTGCTACATCAAAAGCTGTCTGGCCCTGTGGACAAAATTCATGCGTCTCAGAAGAGGTCTACAGGAAAAGAAAAACTCTCTGCCAACTAAATGTGCCAAATAGAAAATAAGAGTTATTGTTAATAAGACACAAACTAAGCACGACAGGCAGTTTCAGAAGCCATTGCAACATATCTCACACCCTTCACAAAACCACTTTCTTGGCAACTGAGAGGGCCAATGGTGAGGCAGGTACAGGTGATAAGCAAAACATTTTATACCCACCAAACACCCGCAAAAAAAAAATTGGTTTTCATGAACGAAAACACAAAGCCAACAATGTTGCCCCTAATTTTTTTTGGGTGCGCGGTCCGTTTAACAGGCTGCACAGCCCACTCAAAGATATTTCACATTTGAAAAGCCGGTCCCGGGCTGCGCGGGACCGGCAGACAGCAGCACGGCCGTGCAGCTCAGCAGGAACGTTGAAAACCAACTCATGGAAATCTGCTGACGACCTCTGGCTTCACCAAGAAAACATGCTCCCAAGGATCACTGACGGGGTGGCTCAGAGTTTTGCCTACTTTATTACCATAAGCTGCAGTTGAAATTATCACTTCGTTGCAATCAGGTCAAAGTACACCAAGGGTACATTTGTACTCCAACACACCTCTTTACCCTTGTACTTCCAAACCCTTTATTAGATCCTCATTATGAAGCAGGTTTCCATCCCCAGTTATGTTCAGACATGGTGGCGTTGCAAGACACTGTGCAAAAAGAAATATGGAACCCCAATTGTCCAATCACATGTCTGCACTATAGGAAGCCCATCAGGCTCTATTTACACTCCAACTTCAGCATCCCAGCAATCGTTTCATGCAACACCCAACGTCAGAGTGTAAATGCCAAAACTGAGACTAGGTGAAATGGAATGTTATTCTTGCTTTCAGCCTTTTGTGCTCCAGAATTTATAAACGATACGTCAAGGAAATGAACCTGGAGGATCACAATCAACAAAATAATGTCTAGTGCGGCTCAGCAAGCCAAGCTTCAGAATAGGAAAAAAAAGGTTTATAATGCTGGTCCGTGTAACTAAAATATTAAACATAATGATAAATGAGAACATTACCAACAGAGTAAGTGTTTACTGGTGTTAACATACTGCAAAGCTCGTGCGTGCGGTTACATGGTTTCCTTATGGGCTGCCCATCCTAGACAGAAACCAGTCTCGTTTGCCACGCACAACTTCACATAATGTTGACACCAAATTTATGAGGAGAGCAGCTGAGCCATACGTGCCCGGTATTAAATCTTGTATGTGCCGAGTTACCTCATTCAGCCAGGGACGCGGTAGGTGCGCAACAATGGCCCTTCCTGCCCCTGAGCTAAGCAAGGAACAAAAAGATCAAGGGCTTCAAGTGCTGACTACTATGCAACAAGCTATGCTGAAAATGTCCACGTGCAGATGTCTGGTGAGGACCTGCTCAGCTCTACCTCTGATCACTACTCTTTCAATCCCCCGCACCTCACCCACCCCCAATATCTTGTCAACATTCACTGCCAAGGCTCACAGTTGATTAATGGCCAATTGTGCGTGCTACCAGAGGCTTACCAGCACCTGTGGAATCTCGCTATAGCAAGGAGTCAACATCTTCAGGAAAAGGAGGATGGGGGGGGGGCGAGGAGGAGGAGAACTGGACGTAAACAATACGCATTAATCACAATGCCTTACGATAGTGCTTTTCAAAGCTTTGCTTGTTAATCACGAGATTAGCGCATGATCTAATACAGGAAATAACTAAATATTGACATACACTATTGGCCCAAGCTATCTATATATAGAGAGATAGAGAGATATATATATATATATACCCCAATATTCCAAAGATCAATTGATTCGCCCTCGCTGCTATTTAAATGCAGAATTTAAAAGCTTGGAAGCCAAGTTATCAGGTAAGATTCTGGACAGCGTGGCATAATAGCTTGCCCGCGGGGCCACTTCAGAGAGTATTGAGAGTCCACCACGTATCGTGGGACTGGCCAGACTGGGGAGGGGTGGCAGGTTCCCTTCCCCGGCAACTGGTGCGCCGTCAAGCCAATTATTCAAATCTTAAATCTGCGTTTGCAAAACTTGTATCATTTAACCATCTGCTTCTCATTTATTCTTGTGATTTCCCAAAAAAAACTTGTTACCGCTATCAAAAAAGTAACTGGTAACAAACCACTTTGTTGATCATCTCCATATCACAGAAGCTTTCTACCAGGATTCGGCAGGTTTCCTCTTTACCCCAGTGTGCTGCAGCGTGAAGTGGGGTCCAGCCATCGTAATCTTTGATATTTACATCATAACCTGCCTGGATTAGAAGCCTGTGGATAAAAAAAAAATTAACCTTTTGAAAAACTTCGACTAAAAAAAAAACCAACACCCCCATAAATGTCACATCTCAGTAACTTACAGTAGATTTGTTGGAACTTGAATGTACATTTAAAAATAAATTAAATTGAGCCAGATGCACACTAACCCAAGCAAAAGGCTTTGTCTCAACTGTACTATTTTAATAGCCTCTCTGTCATATCTCATACCCTTCAAGACAACATCTTGTATTTATATAGCGCCTTCAACGTAGTAAAACATCCCACGGCGCTTCACAGGAGTATTAAAAGAAAAAATATTTGACACCAAGCCACATAAGGAGAAATTATGACAGGTGACCAAAAGTTTGATCAAAGAGGTGGGTTTTAAGCATCTTAAAGGAGGAAAGCGAGTTAGCGAGGTGGAGAGGTTTAGGCAGGGAATTCCAGAGGTTAGGACCTAGGCAACAGAAGGCATGGCCACCGAAGGTTGAGCAATTATAATCAGGGATGCTCAAGCGGGCAGAATTAGAGGAGCGCAGATATCTCGGGGTTGTGGGGCTGAAGGAGATTACAGAGATAGGGAGGGGCGAGGCCACGGAGAGATTTGAAAACAAGGATGAGAATTTTGAAATCGAGGCGTTGCTTAACCGGGAGCCAATGTAGGTCAGCGAGCACAGGGGGCGATGGGTGAATGGAACTTGGTGCGAGTTAGGACACGGGCAGCTGAGTTTTGGATCACCTCAAGTTTACGTCGGGTAGAACGTGGGAGACCAGCCAGGAGTGCGTTGGAATAGTCAAGTCTAGAGGTAACAAAGGCACGGATGAGGGTTTCAGCAGCAGATGAGCTGAGGAAAGGGTGGAAACGGACAATGTTACGGAGGTTGAAATAGGCGGTCTTAGTTATGCTGCAGATATGTGGTCGGAAGCTCATTTCAGGGTCAAATATGACACCAAGGTTGCGAAAAGTGTGGTTCAGCCTCAGACAGATACTAGGGAAAGGGATGGAGTCAGTGGCTCGGGAACGGAGTTTGTGGCGGGAACCGAAAACAATAGCGCGCATGTGGAAACTGACTGTTTTCGGATGATGTCGCCATGGGGGAACATGCAGATGAGAAATAGGAGGAGGCCAAGGATAGTTCCTTGGGGGACACCAGAGGTAACGATGCAGGAGCGGGAAGAGAAGCCGTTGCAGGTGATTCTCTGGCTACGATTAGATAGATAAGAATGGAACCAGGCAAGTGCAGTCCCACCCAGCTGGATGACGGTGGAGAGGCGTTGGAGAAGGATGGAGTGGGCAACCGTGTCAAAGGCTGCAGACAAGTCAAGAAGGACGAGGAGGGATAGTTTACCTTTGTCACAGTCACAAACACAAAGTATGGTGTTCACAAGCTCACTTCAGTCAACTAACATCCAATGGGTGTATTTTACAACTGTCTTCAGTTTGCAGATTTTAGCTCCGTGTTTGAGTTCCACGTACTTTCAATTCTCAACATTTTAATTGCCCCGAGCCAGCAATGAGACTTGCTAAAGCAGTCAAACAATGCATAACTAAACTGCATGCTCCTGTTTATCATTTGTAAGCATTATGAAATGTCCGGCCTTCATCAAGTATGTATGGGAGAATAAAATGAATAAAGCCACAGCCATTAGTAGGTGGAAGTCATTTTAACAGATATCAATTCACTCAAGTTACCCTGGTGCATCCTGCAACAGATAAAAGGAATCAATTTGCTTATTTCAATCCATTATTTAGTGTAAATAAAAAGTAGTGAAGTAGTTTTACGTACGTACTTTAAAACCTCTGAGTAGCCTTTAGCTGCAGCTACGTGAAGCGCTGTTCCCCCGGATTTTGGATGTCTGTTGTCACTTATTTGCCCACTATTTAACCACTGCCTAGCATCACGGAGCATTATTCGTTCTTCTTCTTTCCGAGCTGCCTCTATATCCACTCCTAAATAAACAAAACCCGTTCAAAAAGCAAGTTAGCAAAAGCAGATTAGCCACACACCTGCTAACCAACCGTTTTGCATGCAGCATCAGTACATTTTCAAAAGTTGGTATATTTAAGAGTCGGCAAGGGCGAACGCAGAAGGAAAGCGGGAGAGCAAGCGAGAGCGAGCAAGCGCCAGGGGGGCGAGAGAAAGAGCGAGACAGATATTTTAAAAAAGGTCTTTAGCACAGTAAACAATTCCAATACAGCAAAGATAAACTACAGGAAAACATATGGACATCTAAAATGTGGATTGCAATGTGGTTACAACCTGGCCAGAAATCTAAACACGGCTGCACGACACAGCAGACTGCATTACTAACTGCAAAATTAAGATTTTATAAATTAAAATTGAATCGTGCTGATAAATAATGATGTTGCTTTTGTAATTTATAAACATGCAATAACTTCCAATATACTTAGTGTGTTTAGATTCCCTTAAAGTTCAAGTTCAAGACACAAAGAACAAAGGAATGAACAAAATTGCATTCACGTAGTGCCGTTCACTAGCTCAGGACATCCCAAAGCATTTCAGAGCCAACAAGTACTATTGTGATGTTGGCGAACACGACAGCCAATTTGTACACAGCAAGGTCCCACAAACAATGAGATAAGCGACCAGATAATCTGCTTTAGTTATGTTGGTTGAGGAATACATATTGGCGAGGACACAGAACTTCGAATAGCACCATGACATCTTTTATGCCCGTCATATCCTCTCCACCACCAAGACAGCCTACTTCCACCTCCATAATATCGCCAGTCTCTGCCCTTGCCTCAGCCCTTCTGCTGCTGAAACCCTCATCCAAGCTTTTGTTACCTTCAGACTCTATTCCAATGTTTTCTTGGCCGGCCTCCCATCTTCCACCCTCCACAAACTTGAGATCATCCAAAGCTCTGCTGCCCGTATCCCAATTCTCACCAAGTCCCGTTCACTCCAGTGCTCACTGACCTACATTGGCTCCCGGTCCACTAACGTCTCAAATTTACAATTCTGATCCCAGTGTTCAAATCCCCACCTCTGACCAAGCTTTTGGTCACCAGTCCTAATGTCTCCTCCTTTAGTTCGGTGTCAATTTTTGTACAATTACCCTCTGAAGCGCCTTGGGACGTTTTACAAAGTTAAAGTCGCTATATAAATGCAAGTTGCTGCTGTCGCAGTTATGGATTTCGGTTCAACATATCAGAAAGACGGCCCCTCCAACAATTCAGCACTCCCCTAGTACTGCACTGTGGTCAGCCGAGGTTATTTGCTCAAGTCCTGGAGTGGGGCTTGAACCCACAACCTTCTAACTCAAAGGTGAGAGTGCTACCACAGAGCCAAGGCTGACACCTTAACCACCAGAAATGCTGGTCAGAACACAAATATTTCAAGCCACCTACTCTACTGGAATTAATGACATAAAAATACACTAAATATGAAATAAAAGTCCTTCAAGTACACATCAGGTCTGTCAACATCTGAAAAAAGGTACAGGGTTAGCATATCTGGTGCAAAGCCATCATCAGAACAGGCCAAAGAGTCTACACTCAAACGATTTACCTGGCCTGATCTTTTCAGATGCAGACAAAATTATTATACTGTTATTCAAAATTATATGTGGGCAAAAGAAATGGCACCTCGAGTTAGTTCCTCAAACAAGGCTATGATGCAGTTTAAATCCAGAGTAGAATTTTAGAAACTTAGGGCACAGGAGGCCATTCGGCCCATCGTGTCTGTGCCAGCCAAAAAAGAGCTATCCAACCTAATCCCACTTTCCAGCTCTTGGTCCATAGCCTTGGATATGCACTTTAAGTGCTGCAACCTACAAGTACTTTTTAAATGTGATGAGGGTTTCTGCCTCTACCACCCTTTCAGGCAGTGAGTTCCAGACCCTCAACACCCTCTGGGTGAAAAAAGTTCTCCTGAACTCCCCTCTAACCCTTCCACTAATTATTTTAAATATATGCCCCCGGGTTATTGACCTCTCTGCTTAGGGAGTGTGCACTTCATATCTAAACAGAGCTAACAGCAGTCCAATGAACAAGGGTTCTGGCAACCTAAACAATCGGGGAAGAAAGCTCATCTGATGGAAGAAACACTTCACTTTCCCTTACTATACTGAAGACCAGTCACTGGCTGTGTTACGTTTATTTCTGACAGCATTACAAAAGCCAATCGTGTTTGAATTGAGATTTCAAAAACATGTTTATTTTCAATAATGCAACTTGAAACTTTTTTTTTTTACGCCATTTCCCCCAAATTTTAATGCCATTTTGTCCATTCAAACTAAACATAAAGTACAGTAACCATCTCCTCCATGGCAAGACAAGAGTGAAGATGCCCTGCAATATTTGTTGATATCTGTTGATTAAATGTTTGGTTCAAAACCAATAAACTTCTGCTCCTGAAACTCCAATTAAATCGATGCTTAAATACTTGTTAGGCAAGTAATGTCAGGGTTGGGAGGTGAGCAGTACTATGTAGAGTTCCACATAAGTCCGTGCTGGGTTCCTCCAGTTCCTAATCTACATTTGTGATGTAGATGCAGAAATCCACTGCAAACTGGTCAAGTTCACAAATGTCAAACTCAAGGTGGCTGCCGAAATCCATAAAGCAGTCAGGAACCTACAGTAAACCTCTCGTGCAGCACTGAGCGAGTGCTTCACTGTCGGAGGGGTCATCTTTCGGATGAGACGTTAAACCGAGGCCCTGTCTGCCTTGTCATGTGGACGTAAACGATCCTATGGCACTATTTCGAAGATGGGGAGTTCTCCCAATGGTGCTGGCTGATATTTATCAACCAGCATCACTAAAAACAGATTACCTGGTCATTATCACATTGCAGTTAATGCGCAAATTGGCTGCAGCGTTTCCTACATTACAACAGTGACTACACTTCAAAAAAAAGTACTTCATTGGCTGTAAAGTGTTTTTGGGACATGTTGAGGTTGTGAAATGCACTGTATAAATGCAAGTCTTTTCTTCTTTCTTATAAAAAGGAGTTAAACAACATCTGCAATTGGGCAAATACATAGCAAATGAAATTCAATACGGATAAATGCAAGGCACCACACACTACCAGGAAAAACGGATGGCACAAGTATATGATGGATGGTGTCGAAATAGCTGAAAGGTGAAGTAGAAAGGAATCCGGGAATAACAGATTTGGCACTTAACATGTCAAATCACTGCAGCAGCGAACAGAACATTTAATCATATCGCTCACTCAATTGAATACCAGTTGCAAGACGTCAAGCCAAAACTGCACAGTGCTCCAGTCAGACTACAGCTTCAGTACTGCGTTCAGTTTTGGTCACCGATATGGGGAACATTCAAACCACGGATGCAGTGCACACGAGCCGTAACGTTGAACCCCAGCATCAAAGGATTGAGTTATGAGGAAACACGGGAAGAACGGCGGCTCTTTCAAATTGAAAAAAAGAGAGGAATTACACAAACATTCAACATATTAAATGGCATAGATTAGATTAATCCGGAGCACGACTTCCAAGGTATGCCAAGACATTAGAACAAGGAAGTATCGACGAATACTGGGAAAAGGCAAGATTAGGGCAGACGTCAGGTAGAATTTCTGCACTTGCAAAGGCCTTCCGAGCAGGGTAATGGAGGCAAAAATCCTAGACTCATCCAAGAGTCTATGAGGTGTTGTGATGGGGGTAAATGTAGGTCCTGCACTTTGGATGAATATGATGAGTGAATGGGCTCCCTCATCTAGCTTTTTTTTTAAATCGTTTTTATGGGATGTGGGTGTCGCTGGCAACGCCAGCATTTATTGCCTATCCCTAATTGCCCTTGAAAAGGTGGTGGTGAGCCGCCTTCTCGAACCGCTGCAGTCCGTGTGTTGAAGGTACTCCTATAGTGCTGTTAGGTAGGGAGTTCCAGGAATTTTACCCAACGACGAAGGATCGGCGATATACTTCTAAGTCATGATGGTGTGTGACTTGGAGGAGAACTTGGAGGTGGTGGTGTTCCCATGCGTCTGCTGCCCTTGTCCTTCTAGGTGGAAGAGGTCGCGGGTTTGGGAAGTACTGTCAAAGAAGCCTTGGCGAGTTGCTGCAGTGCATCTTGTAGATGGTACACATTGCAGCCACGGTACGCCGGTGGTGGAGGGAGTAAATGTTTAAGGTGGTGGATGGGGTGCCAATCAAGCGGGCTGCTTTGTCCTGGATGGTGTCGAGCCTCGAGTGTTGTTGGAGCTGCACTCATCCAGGCAAGTGGAGAGTATTCCATCACACTCCTTACTTGTGCCTTGTAGATGGTGAAAAGGCTTTGGGGAGTCAGGAGGTGAGACACTCGCCACAGAATACCTAGCCTCTGACCTGCTCTTGTTGCGACAGTATTTATGCGGCTGGTCCAGTTAAGTTTCTGGTCAATGGTGACCCCCCAGGATGTTGCTAGTGGGAGAGTCGGCAATGGTAATGCCATTGAATGTCATGGGGCGGTGGTTAGACTCTCGCTTGTTGGAGATAGTCATTGCCTGGCACTTCTGTGGCGCGAATGTTACCTGCCACTTATCAGCCCAAGCCTGAACGGCGTCCAGGTCTTGTTGCATGCGGGCATGGACTGCTTCATTATCTGAGGAGTTGTGAATGGCGCTGAACACTGTAGTCATCAGCGAACATCCCCATTTCTGACCTTATGTTGGAGGGAAGGTCACTGATGAAGCAGCTGAACATGGTTGGGCCTAGGACACTGCCCTGGGGAACTCCTGCAGCAATGTCCTGGGGCTGTGATGATTGACTTTCAATCACCACAACCATCTTCCTTTGTGCTAGGTATGACTCCAGCCAGTGGAGAGTTCCCCCCACCCGGCCCCCGATTCCCATTGACTTTAGTTTTACTCGGGCTCCTTCTTGCCACACTCAGTCAAATGCTGCCTTGATGTCAAGGGCAGTCACTCTCACTCCTCCTCTGGAATTCAGCTCCTTTGTCCATGTTTGGACCAAGGTTGTAATGAGGTCGAGAGCCAAGTGGTCTTGGCGGAACACAAACTGGGCATCAGTGAGCAGGTAATTGGTGAGTAAGTGCTGCTTGATAGCACTGTTGATTACACCTTCCATCACTTTGCTGATGATTGAGAGTAGACTGATGGGGCAGTAACTGGCCGGATTGGATTTGTCCTGCTTTTTGTGGACAGGACATATCTGGGCAGTTTTCCATTGTCAGATAGATGCCAGTGTTGTAGCTGTACTGGAACAGCTTGGGAAGAGACACGGCTAGTTCTGGAGCACAAGTCTTCAGCACGATAGCCGGGATGTTGTCAGGGCCCACAGCCTTTGCTGTATCCAGTGTGCTCAGCCGTTTTTTGATATCACGTGGAGTGAATTGAATTGGCTGAAGACTGGCTTCTGTGATGGTGGGGACCTCAGGAGTAGACCGATATGGATCATCCACTCGGCACGTCTAGCTGAAGATGGTTGCAAACGCTTCAGCCTTGTCTTTCGCACTCACGTGCTGGGCTCCACCATCATTGGGGATGGGGATATTCATGCAGCCTCCTCCTCCTGTTGTTTAATGGTCCACCACCATTCATGACTTGATGTGGCAGGACTGCAGAGCATTGATCTGATCCGTTGATTGTGGGATCGCTTAGCCCTGTCTATAGCATGCTGCTTCCGTAATCTTGTAATAACTGCTGCCATTTCCAGAAAGGAGTGTTCAGAAAGAACTATTCCCGACTATCTCTTTGGCATGTGAAAACAAAGTTATAACTTATCAGGGGTGGGGGAGGAAGAGGAGGAGGAGGATGAGGCAAGTGGAATATGTGAAAAGTCCAAGAGTTGTTGCACCCAATATCGTAAATGTACATCAAGAGAAAACACACAAAGAAAAGCAACGTCTTAAACCAGCTTTTAAGAACACTATACAGGCAATGAACTGCTTAATGAACTATCAATATTGTAGTTTGCGAGAAAGTTACAGCCATTCCCGTATGTAAATCAATTTCAATATCACAATCACTTTCAAAAAGAAGTCCAAGTTTTCAAAAAAGATAAACGTTAGCACCAGATTCTTTATGTTCATTATTGCTCAAGTGCTTGGGACTTGGCTGGCACTGGTTCGTTAGCATAATGTCGATTCACCTCTAAAACTTGAATTTAATCTGTCTGCCATCTCGAACTGCCATCTGCGCAACCAATTTGGGCACTTTAATTTAGCACAAAACCAGCAGCAATTTGACACTTCAATCTCAGAAGCCATACCAATGGCTGGTGCGGTAAATGGGAAAATGTCTGGCCTAATATGAGCAATTGATTCAAGTCATAAATTCTGTACACAAACGGTATTCATCACAGGTGCAGTAACAACACCTCAACAATAAAACTGACATCCATGTCAGAGGTGACCTGATAGGTCTTTAAAATTCTGAAGGGGCTCGACAGGGTAGACGTGAATTATGTTTCCACTTGTGAAGAGTCCAAAACTAGCTGCCATAAATATAAGATAGTCATTAATAAATCCAATAAGGAATTTAGGAGAAATTTCTTCACCCAGAGAGTCGTTAGAATGTAGAACTTGTCACCATAGGTTGAGGCGAAGAGCATAGATGCATTTAAGGGGAAGCTAGATAAGTACACGAGGGAGAAAGGAATAGAAGGATATGTTGATGGGGTGAGATGAAGTAGGGTGGGAGGAGGCTCGTGTGGAGCATAAAAGCAGAGACCGGTTGGTCCAAATGGCCTGTTCCTGTGCTGTACATGCTATGTAATGCTACGTAAAAAAAAACTTCCCATCGCCATTGTTTGAGTACTATCGCAACGACTGCAGCAGTTCAAGGCAGAAGTCCACTATCATCTTTTCTCGGTGTCCAGGGATGAGTAATGTGTGTCGGTCCTGCCAACCTCACCCACATCCCAGCAAAAGAAACTCTGCCATAGCCATTTTATGCATATTTAATATGTATTTAAACACTTTGGCCAGCTTTCCTTTTTTTTAAAAAATATAAAGGGTGTAATACACAATTCCAGCACACAAATTCCCTTTCACAGAAATAAATCTCATGATTGGAGAATGTAAAACCTACAGTAACCTGCAGAAGCAGATAAGGAGTCGGAGGTTGAAACCGAATTGGAAAATCTGGGTGTTTGCTCTTCTCATTTACTGAGGACACAGATAGCACTCACCTTATTAACAATACAATTTCATTCAAAAAATTAGGTAAATCCTTAAGAATCTCATCATGATAATAAAATGGTATCCTAGGCAATAGAATTATAAATGCAATCCCATTTAAAGGGTGGGGGACATCACAGTTCCCCTTTCAACTTGAGGGGGAACAATTGTACACTACTGTAAATCTTCCCGAACCATGCACTAGAGGTAGTCATATAGAGCCTTGCACACAAAACTAGTTGTCGTCAGCTGCGAGATGGGGTGCAGCAAAGGCCTGGGGCCAATTTTCCCTCCTCAATGAGAGAAATACCTGACCTCCAATATCTTCCTGCAGTTATGTGGTCAAGATCAGGAACTTGGTGGGGCAAACTCAACGGCTTGAGTGATAAAACACAAACAAGCTGAACGACTGAGAGTAGCACAACTTTTATAAACCGAGACAGAAAGTACAAGGTCTTCTGAGGAACTCATACAGCCAGACCTCCCCGACATGTGTTTACCACAGATGAAACAGGCACACATTTTGGAAACATCAGGTACAGGAAGAACACCAATACAGCCCAAAACCTAGATCCAGACAGTAAGAGAAAAACCTCCAAGGCCAGCAACTAATGTTGACCTATCACCTCCATTTATTCTTGCTCCATGCTTAAGGCGGTGATTCTCAAACAGTATCAGCCTTGGCTCAGTGGGGAGCACTCTCTTCTCTGAGTCATAAAGTTGTGAATTCATGGCCTATGCCAGAGCCATAATCTAGGCTGACAACACTGCAGTACTGATGGAGTGCTGCACTGTTGGAGGCACCGGCTTGCGGATGAGATGTTAAACCAAGACCATCTGCCTTCTGCGGTGGATGTTAAGAATCCCATGGCACTATTCAAAAAGAAAGACTTGCATTTATATAGCGCCTTTCACGACCACCGGACGTCTCAAAGCGCTTTACAGCCAATGAAGTACTTTTTGAAATGGAGTCACTGTTGTAATGTAGGAAACGCAGCAGCCAATTTGCACACAGCAAGCTCCCACAAACAGCAATGCGATAATAACCAGATAATCTGTTTTTTTGTTATGTTGGTTGAGGGATAAGTATTGGCCAGGACACCGGGGAGAACTCCCCTGCCATGGGATCTTTTACGTCCACCTGAGAGCACAGACGGGGCCTCGGTTTAACGTCTCATCCGAAAGACGGCACCTCCGACAGGACGCGACTTGAACCCACAACCTTCTGACTCAGAGGTGAGTATGCTACCAACTGAGCCACAGCTGACAAGAACAGAGGAATTCCGCTAGCGTGCTAGCCAACTTTTCTGTCAATCAACATCACTAAAATAAAATTATTATCTAGTCATTTATCTCATTGCTGTTTGTGGGACCACTGTGTGCATATTGGCTGCCACATTTCCCTAAATTACAACAGTGACGACACTTCAAAAGTACTTCATTCGCTGTAAAGTGCTCTGGGATGTTGAGGTTTGAAAAGCGCTATATAAATCTTTTTTGTCTAATGGTGCACTTCACAAGGAGGGGACTGATCTGACCAGCATGAACTGCAAAGGTGACATGGTCCTCAACTAAAAGGCTGTAGATTTAAGAAGCATAAACCGAGTGCCCTTACCATGGTCGCAGCTCAGATCAGTGATCTTAAAACAGATCAGGGAGCGATCGTGGGACTATCCAGGTCTTTCTACTGCACAATGCATTTACCCATTGAGCTAAAAGATTGACAGGATGTTTCTTTTTGAAACTAAAATCTAAGTTGCAGGAACTAGGTCTCATTTCAAACATCAAAATACCATTTATTTGACAAATATAAAAGAACTTTTAAATTCATACATTTTCATTAAGTGTACAGTAGAGGTGGCGGCCATTCGACCATTGTGCCTGTGCTAGCAAAGATGCAACTGTCTCGGCTTTAATTACTCCCTGTGCCAAAGCATCCATGCTCCAACAACTCTCAGTGTAAAGAAATTTCTCAAACGCTCTCCTCACGAACAACTTTAAAATGATGATCCTTCATCACAGGTCCCCAGTTAAAGGAAAGATTCTCTCCGTTTACTATCCAAACACTCCATAATTTTATAAACCTCTATTAAATCTCCATTTAGCCAATGGAAATAGCCCCAGTGTCTGAATTCTCTGTTCACACTATAGTTTCCTATCCATTCCATCATCCTGGTGAATCTATGCTGTTCACTTTCTGCAGTGTTAATGCCCTTTCTCTAACGAATTGGCCAAAACTGCATCAATGTTCCAGTTAAGCTGAGCAGCCACCAGACGGTCTGGAGGTCCCCTGCAGCTGACTCACCGGCTTTTAAATGCAAAACCCGCGCATGTTCGGAAATTTGAATGAGCCGCACAGCCCGTTAAAGGAGCCGTGCACCCAAATAAAATTAAAGGAAACATTGAACTGCACACAGTACTCGATCTGTTGTCAAAATATCGTCTTGTATAAACAATGACTTCATTGCTCTTTTACTCTATGCCCCTATTTCTAAAACTTAAAATGCTATTTTCCTTTCATGGCGTTACCTACTTGCATTTACACATTCAACAACTTGCATTTATATAGCACCTTGAACATAGTAAAACGTTCCATGGGGCTTCAATTCAAGGAATTAAGTAATCGAATCTCCAAGTCTTTCTGTTCATCCACACCTTTCAACTTCTTTCCCCTCCGACTTCCTTCTACCATCTCCTCAAAAATGCATTACCAGTTACACAGATATTAAATCATAAATTGTGGATGGTTTCATCGCCTTAAAATTCCCTGAAGTGAAAAATGTGTTTTGAATATTTCTGTAGTCAAACAGCTTTTGGAAGAAAAAAATCCTGTGAAAGACAAATGCTCAATATAAAATACTTTCTCCCTCAAAGGAGTCATTTTCTATTAATACCAGAACTGTTTATGTGGCATAACATTTGTTGTACAGAAACTATAAGAATTACTGTGAATGATGCTATATTACACCATTATTTTATTTTACAAGCTTGGGTTAACAGAGAGCCTTTCAGAGAGCTGGAAGAACTGCCTGCAGAGGGCGATGTTGTATGCGGCTGGGCTCTTACAAGCAACGCTTTTACAACTTCACTGCTGTAGGTGCAAGTTACTGGCGCCAGTGCTCAAATAACACGGGGTTTGAACGAAAGAAAAGCATGTTCCCTTACAGTGGATTTTTTTTTTTTTTAAATAGCACAAGTAAAAATGTGGTTCAAGAGTAATAAAAGATTTATTAATGTCAACCCATGACAAATTTAAATTCAAAGTCGCACAACACCAGGTTATAGTCCAACAGTTTTAATTGAAATCACGAGCTTTCGGAGCGCTACTCCTTCGTCAGGTAAATTTAAATTCAAATCCAATGTAAAATGGGCACTTGTCACGTGCTACCTTCTGTTGGAAATGTCTCAAAAGATGGAACTTGCATCCTTTTCACATCTCTTGAAAATGTTCCAAAGCACTTCAAACACAAAGAATTTCTTTGGAGTGCAATGATGTGACAGCCATTTTGCACACACCAACTTCCCACAAACAGCAATGAGATTAATGACCTGTTAATTAGTTTGATGAGGTTTGTTCGTTTGTCAGCCATGGCTCAGTGGGTAGCACTCTCGCCTCTAAATCAGAAGGTTGTGGGTTCAAATCCCACTTCAGGAGACTTGAGCACAAAAATTTAGGCCGACACTTCAGTGCAGTGCTGGGGGAGTGCTGCACTGTTGGAGGTGCCGTATTTCAGATGAGACGTTAAACCGAGATCCCGTCTACCCTCAGGTGGAACGTAAAAGATTCCATGGCACTATTTCGAAGAGTGGGGGAGTTCTCCCCGCTGTCCTGGGACAATATTTATCCCTTAATCAACACCTTGCTTGATTATTTGGTCATTATCACATTGCTGTTTGTGGGAGCTTGCTGTGCGCAAATTGGCTGCCATGTTTCCTACCTTACAACAGTGACTACACTTCAAAAAGTACTTCATTGGCTGTAAAGCGCTGTGGGACGTCCGGTGGTCGTGAAAGGCGCTATATAAATGCAAGTCTTAACCAGATGAGTCAAGTTAATACTAACCTTTTTCTTTTCAAGTAATATTGGTTCAGACACAAGAACTCCGTGCTCTCCTTTAAAAAGTGCTTTGAAAGTCCACCAGCAGGCAGATGGTGGGAGGGGAGAGGGGGGCAGGGGTTCTTGGTTTAACATCTCATTCGAAAGCAATGCAGCATTGCTTCGGGACTGAACTGAAGGCTTTGACTAGATTAGGTGCTCAAGTCCTGGAGTGAGGCTCGAGAACCCGTGACATTCTGACTCAGAGGCAATAGTGCGACCAGATGAGTCAATACTCATCTGTTTTGTCTGAAAACCTAAAGAGATGAGAGGTGAAATCACTACAGCAGTGATGACTAAGGATATTCCTCCCACACTAGCTGGATTATCCAAAGACTGATCAATACAAGTTACAGGACATGAAGAGTAGAATCTTCTCACGGTGTAGCACTGCACATCTGGAACCCATACTTCGTTCTCAGAGGACTGACAACATTCTGCTCTCAGCAAAGCTCTGCAAAGTGCCCCTGTGATGAATTCAAATTTCTGACCGTCTCAAAATACAAATCAAAAAAATAGTCGAGATGAGCAGAAAGCGGGAGACCAGTGGAAATCGGAAATAAAAAAAGGAACAGAAAATACTGTGAATGCCCAAATCTGTTGAATATAACCTTTGTCAGAACAGTTTGCATACTCTTATTAGTGCAATGATCAAAACCAGAGTTCTGACGAGGGTGACACCCCAATTGATAACCACTCCCTTTTAGATGCTGTGCATTTCCAGTTCTCATATTAAACACACGTCATTTTGTTTTACATTCTTACTTCATTAACACATTGATCAAACCCAAGTCAGTGATGGTCGCAGATTAGTGTGGCAGTATCAAATGGCCAATTTAGCCATCGTGTGCCAGCAAAGGACTTACTGCAGATGATTCCACAGAGGAAGCGTGAACCACAAACAGAATGGGTACAGCAGCCAAGCAGTTAACTAGCAACTCGGAGGTCGCGAGTTAAAATCCCCCAACATGGCAAGTTGTGAAAGTGAATTCAATAAACCTGGTGATTTGTGGGCTGGCACCAGGAAAGGACCAAGAAAGCGGCTGAATTTTCCTAAAACCCCAACTGACTAACTAATGTCCTTTAGGGAAGGCATCCTGGCACCCCTACTCAGTCTGGCCAACATGGAGCACTAGTTGGCTCATGCTCTTCTGTCTGTTGGGACTCAGTTGGTAGCACGCTCGCCTGAGTCAGGGTTCAAGTCTCATTCCAGAGACTTCAGCACAAAAATCTAGGCTGTCACTCCAGGGCAGTACTGAGGAGGTGCCGTCTTTCAGATGAGACGTTAAACCGAGGCCCCATCTGCTTTCTCAGGTGGACGGAAAAGATCCTATGGCACTATTTCGAAGAGGAGCAGGGGAGTTATCCCCGGTGTCCTGGTCAATATTTATCCCTCAATCAACTAAAAAACAGATTATCTGGTCATTATCACATTGCTGTTTGTGGGAGCTTGCTGTGCGTTAATTGGCTGTCGCGTTTCCTACATTACAACAGTAACTACACTTCAAAAGTATTTCATTGACTGTAAAGTGCTTTGGGACGTCCTGAGGTCGTGAAAGGCGCTATATAAATGCAAGTCTTTTTTTAAACTAAGGATAAGCAATACTACCTTGCCAGGGTCACCCACATTTCAATGACTTTTTTTTAAAATTCTACTGAACCCATTAATTTTCCACTGTGTGGACTTCTTCACAAAAGTTGGACAAAGCCGTCATTTTGTATGTATATTAATCCAAGGCAATTTGTATTGAAACAGAAAACAAATGGTGTACATAATGAAAGAATGTGATTTGGCAAAGGTGTTAAAGGAAAAGGAGTGGGTGTCATTTTTCATCATTCATTCTGGTGAATGTGAAATTAATCAAATATTCAGACTCGCATCAAGGACCCCGACTAAGTCCCAAGAAAGTGGTTTCTATACAATTTTGGACAACCTATTTTCAAAAGGATTGCGGGGACTTAAAAATGAAACGGGCGATGAAAACATTGGGCTCTCAGTGAAACATAGAAAAATAGGAGCAGGAGTAGGCCATTCGGCCCTTCGAGCCTGCTCCGCCATTCAGTACCATGGCTGATCCTCTATCTCAATACCATATTCCCCCTCTCTCCCCATACCCCTTGATGCCTTTTGTGTCTAGAAATCTATCTATCTCCTTCTTAAATATATTCAGTGACTTGGCCTCCACAGCCTTCTGTGGTAGAGAATTCCACAGGTTCACCACCCTATGAGTGAAGAAATTTCTCCTCATCTCAGTCCTAAATGTCCTACCCCGTATCCTGAGACTGTGACCCCTCGTTCTAGACCCCCCCCAGCCAGGGGAAACATCCTCCCTGCATCCAGTCTGTCTAGCCCTGTCAGAATTTTATACATTTCAATGAGATCCCCTCTCATTCTTCTAAACTCTAGTGAATAGCAGAGCTGAAGTGTTTTTCATTGCCAGGCAAAGAAAACTGAGGGGAGACATAATCTTTAAAATAATTTGGACTTTTCTGCATGGAACTGAATGACGCAGGTCTAAAGTTAACAAAACTACAAGAAACTCTCCTCCTTCTGTCATCCCCATCAAGGACTGTGAAAAGAACAGACCAAATCATACCAAATAATACTTGGCCATAGCAGCACTTCAAACTTCAATCACCTGGGATTTACTTTAAAATGTCTGTTTTGTTTCAATTGCTGACTGACTAGTGCAAAGATTTACTACCAATTTCCTTTTAATGGTACATAGACTCTGAATGAAACATGGCATAGTCCTGTTTAGTAGAATTCAACTGTATATCATGGGGTGCAATTCTTCATCAATTGCCTCAACCCATGCAATGTGGAGGGTACCCAAACAGGAAAACCACAGCGTTATCTGTCCCTCTGAAAGGCACCTGACCCTTTATCCACAACAGCCGCCTCTGGTCACAAAAGAGCCTATTCACTGCTAATTGGGCATTGCTAACTTGGCAACCTGATGCCAGCTTGGCTCAGCTGATGTCACCCTCATGTCCGAATCAGGGGAGGGTTCTAGCTCCATTCCAGGACTTCACCAGAGATTTCAGTGCCGTACTCAAGGAGTGCTGCCCTTTCGATCAAATGTTAAACTGAGGCCCCGCCTGCCTGTTTGTGGCTCGGAGATAAAGGTCTCACTCACCACTCGAAGAGAAGCAATGAAATGAACGATCGCTTGGTCTGTTATTTTGTGGTCAGGCCACCAGGAAAATTCTCCTGGTGCCCCAAGCATAAAAATGATTAACTGGTCTTTCATCTTAATGTTTGTGCAATCTTGCTGTACCCAAAACAACTGCTGTGTTGTCCTCAACAGTTACTGTACTTCAAGCCAGTTTACTGCATGAGAAGCGCTTTGAGCCTTTTCTAAGTGGCATGATGAGATACTATATAAATGCATTCTTTTAGAACTGTAGGAGGCATCACAGCACATTAGAAGATAACAGAGGCAAGAAGCAGACTGGAATATGGCCATCTGCATTCAGAACACAGTAAGAGAGGTTAGCTTCAGAGTAAACCACACCATTTGCTAAGAGACGTGCATCAGTGCTGGTTAGTGGATGTCTTGCCCAATATTAGTAAATGTAGGGTGGTATGCCAGTAAAGAACATAAAAGTAATAATTATACTCTGAATGTGGGAAAGCTGGGTGATGTGGAAGAGCAGAGGGATTGAGACTTCAGGTTCACAAGACCGTAGAAGCATCACCTCAAGTTGATAAAGTCATAACAAATGCTAAGGGAATACTGGGTTTTATGACGAGAGATATAGAATATAAAAAGGTAGAGATGCAATGGTGAATCTATATTGAACTTTACTATGACCATAGTTGGTTGTTGAGACAATAGAGGGGATAGAGTGCAGAGTCACTAAGATGCTGCCTGGTATGTGGAAATACAAATACGAGAGGTCTAGACAGAGTAGAGAGAAACTGTTCCCATTGGCGGAAGGGTCGAGAACCAGAGGACACAGATTTAAGGTGATTGGTGGAAGAACCAAAGGCGACATGAGGGAAAACTTTATGCAGCGAGTGGTTATGATCTGGAATGCACTGCCTGAAAGGGTGGTGGAGGCAGATTCAATTGTGGCTTTCAAAAGGGAATGGGATAAGTAACTGAAGGAAAAAAAATTGCAGGGCTACGGGGAAAGGGCGGGAGAGTGGGACAAGCTGAAGTGCTCTTGCAGAGAGCCGGCACGGGCTTGACGGGCCGAATGGCCTCCTTCTGCGCTGTAACCATTCTATGATTCTATGGAGGAAGACTTGGAAAAACCCAGTGCTGTTTTCATTCGAACACAGAGTAAGGAACGATTTGATAGATATTTCCAATTGTGAAGGGCAGATAGAAACACAGTTTCTAGTAATTGGGGGCCAAGAATGAAAGGACGTAGACATAAAATGATAGCCAAGAGATTTAGTACAGAGTGTAGAAGAAACTTTTTTCTACAGAGAGTTGCAAATGTGTAGCATGCAGTGCCAGAGTTAGTGACTGAAGCAGAGACCATGTCAACATTTAATGATAGGTTAGATAGATGGCTGAAGGAGATATGGTATCAGAGCAGGTACATTAGATCAGGGCTGTTGGTGTGGAGGATAAACACCAATGCGGACTGGTTGCGCCAAAAGGGCTGTTTCGTGTTGCAATTTCTATGCAAGTTAGAGCGTGCGCTGAATAGACCAAACCTAATCAAGAGTCCTCCTGATGCCCCTATTTTTTTGTCTGAGGAAGCTAAAACGTAGGACAGTGGGGTGAAATTCCTCCCGTTGATCTCCCACTGTCAAGTTGATCCCTGTGCATCATCGAAACCAGATGGATTTTCCTGAGGCATGACATTCCAAATCACCTTGGAAATGCTGACAGAATTTACATGGGAGAAAATTGTCCCTAATGGAAGAACATCAAAGCTGCTTTGCATTGTAATTAGTGCTGCTGAAATGCTCCCTGAGCTTAATGCAAAGTTCAGAACCTGGCACAAACCAAAATTCACAAGTACGACAGATTTCAGGCTTAACAATGTTGAACAAAGCAGAGCTTAGTGTGACTGATGCAGACAGCAAGAGAAAAGGAACCGAAGACTGACACCAGCGGGTGCAATCTTAAAAAGGCATGGGAAAGCAAGGCAATTTGGGTTCTACATAAAAATAAACTCAAAAGGGAAAGGTTTTACTATGATTTTTCCAGTGCGATTGGCCACCTAAGAGTTTGCAGGATAAAAGAATTCCCATTTTCATTTACATCGGAACCATCCCAAATTCTGCAAGTTACCCACTGATTGCATTGTACAGTTAGCTGCAGAGCAATGTTGAGATGCTTTCCACCATGGCCCATGTTCTTACCTTGCCTACTAATTTCTTCCTGCAAGAGCTCTTCCATGGCTTCTTCTTCAGCTATATCTAACGGAGTTTCTCCTTCACTGTTCACTGCAGCTACATTTGCTCCACGACTAAGTAAATACCTGCAAAATTAGGTTTAAAAGAAAATCTTTATTGGATTTCACTTCATTTCCATTAAAAACAAACGGCAAATGTGTGTTAATAATGCCAGTTAAGGTTGTCACTTAATTCCAATTTTATCTTTTAAAAATGATCGATTTGCTGGAGAGAAATATAATCAAGGCTAAGCACAAGCTTAAACAGATCCAACATCCTCATTACGACATGAATCTAATCCCAAAGAGAAAGGTTTCAATTCATTTCCTCGTTTCATCATAATGGAGACTGAATTTCAATTAAATTTATATAATTCTTATATGTTTTATTGAATTTTCCAAGAGTAGGCAAGTTTTGTCAGTATGGAACCTTCTGAATACATTAATTAATCACTTCCAAAACTCTCCTAACCATTCCATACTTGTTAAGTTTCAACCACACTCCTTACCGAATTTCTAATCCTCCGGGACCTTGATTAATCCAACATTATTGCAGTCCTACTCTAGGCACTTCCTCCCCCACTGATGCATCTACCTCCCACGTGTTTTATAGTTGGTGTCCCATCACTGCTCTTTCCATTGAAGCTGCATCCAATACAGTATTCTCCCACGCTTTGCCCAAAGTGGGGTGGGGCCAGAATAAGAGGGAAACGAGAGAGAGAGAGAGAGAGAGAGAGAATGAGAATGTATTGCAGGGGGAATTCCCCGAAACAGAATAGTCAACGATAATAACCAATTTGTCCCTTCATTCCTGCCAAACACAGAGTGCCTGTGGTTGGATTTAAAAACACAAGTACTTTTCTCCATTGTACAGCATGACTGGACTGGTCTCCTGACTTTCCTACTCAGTCCTAATTTATCAACCATTCTGTTGCATGATTGAACACCTCAAATGTGCATGAATACTGGCAGCTTCGAAGGCTCTTCACCTCTAATTCCCCACGTTACCCCCTCTTCTTCTCTTCTTAGGCAGTCCCTCGGAGCCAAGGATGACTTGCTTCCACATTAAAAATGAGTTCTCAGGTGCCTGATGAGTCCAATGCGGGACCTACAGGCTCTGTCACAGGTGGGGCAGACGGTGGTTGAAGGGGTGGGGTGCTTGGGTTGACGTGAGCTCCTTGCGCTGGCTCCCGGCGAAGAGACTCGAGGTGTTCGGCGCCTTCCCGGATGCTTCTCCTCCACTTTGTGCGGTCTTGGGCCAGGGATTCCCAGGTGTCGGTGAGGATGTTGCACTTTTTCAAGGAGGCTTTGAGGGTGTCCTTGAAGCGTTTCCTCTGCCCACCTGGGGCTCGCTTGCCGTGTCGGATGAATATTGGCAGCTTCTAAGGCTCTTCACCTCTAATTCACCATGTTACCATCACACAACAACAGACTGGTACACTTTGGCCCAAACCTCTAGACTCCACACTCTTAGCAATACAAACGGTGAAGCTAGTTTGCAGAACTACTAGTTCCACCACTCTATAGTCTCAAATTCTGTCTCTCTGGTGAGCAAGCATTTTCACACCTACCAACTGTATTGACTGCACTTGAACATACAAGCATTAATCCCATAGCAAGTTATATGCAAGTCCAAGTTAAGCAAAGTTTGCGCAAGAAAAAAGTTCACAGATTGAAACCTGGCATTGCTGTACAGGTACACATCCAGTTTTAATTTGAGGCCTCGCTACCTGAAATGAAAAGCTAATGCACTGACTATCCCTCCTGCACTTGGCCCAACCAGTTGCTTGCACCAAGTTACCAAGATATGAAGATACCACCATTGAAACTTGTTTAACAGGTCTTTCAGCTTCATAAAAAAAAGTTGAGTGGTTATTAAAGAACTCTCAGGGCACAATATTATTTGTGTAGAATGAGAGTGATTTTGCGAGGAGCTGAAGCACTATAACAAAGCAAAGTAATTCTGCTTAGTGCAAAGAGCTGGAGCAATTTTCTGAGATAATCCACATCTCTGTGTGTTACTGATGTTTAAATGGGGTATCCCTTCTCATCCAAATCTCATATACAAAATAATTAGGGACAATTATTAGGATTAGAGGGGAGTCGAGGAGAACTTTTTCACCCAGAGGGTGGTGGGGGTCTGGAACTCACTGCCTGAAAGGGTGGTAGAGGCAGAAACCCTCCTCGCATTTAAAAAGTACTTGGATATGCACTTGAAGTGCCATAACCTACAGAGCTATGGACCAAGAGCTGGAAAGTGGGATTAGGCTGGATAGCTCTTTCACAGTCAGCACAGACACAATGGGCCAAATGGCCTCCTTCTGTGCTGTAAACTTCTATGATAAACTACGATGGTATGAGGCGCGAGTTGGGTAGGATTGATTGGGGAATGTCACTCAAAGGGTTGACGGTGGATAGGCAATGGCAAACATTCAAAGACCGCATGGATGAACTACAGAATTTGTTCATCCCAGTTTGGCATAAGAATAAAACAAAAAAGGTGACTCAACCGTGGCTAACAAGGGAAATTAGGGATAGCATAAGATCCAAGGAGAGGACATATAAATTGGCCAGAAAAAGCAGTAAACCTGAGGATTGGGAGCAGTTTAGGATTCAACAAAGGAGGACAAAGGGATTAATTAAGAAGGGGAAAATAGATTATGAGAGGCTGCTTGCAGGGAACATAAAAACTGACTGTAAAAGCTTCTATAGATATGTGAAGAGAAAAAGATTGGTGAAGTCAAGTGTAGGTCCCTTGCAGTCAGAATCAGGGGAACTTATAATGGGGAAGAAATGGCAGACCAATTAAATACATATTTTGGTTCTGTCTTCACAAAGGAGGACACAAATAACCTCCAGAGATGTCGGGAAACATAGGGTCTGATGAAAGGGAGGAACTGAAAAATATCAGTATTTGTAGGGAAATGGCGTTAGGGAAATTGGCGGGATTGAAGGCCGATAAATCCCCAGGGCCTGATAATCTACATCCTAGGGTACTTAAGGAAGTGGCCCTAGAAATAGTAGATGCATTGCTGATCATCTTCCAACATTCGATGGACTCTGGAACAATACCCATGGATTGGAGGGCAGCTAATGTTACCCCACTATTCAAAAAAGGTGGTAGAGAGAAAACGGGGAATTACAGCCTGACATCGGTAGTGGGTAAAATGCTAGAGTCCATTATAAAAGATGTAATAGCAGAGCACTTGGAAAACAGTGACAGGATCGGACAAAGTCAACATGGATTTACAAAAGGTAAATTGTGCTTGACTAATCTACTGGAATTTTGAGAGGATGTAACTGGTAAAATAGATAAGGGAGAACCAGTGGATGTGGTGTATTTGGACTTTCAAAAGGCTTTCGATAAGAGATTAGCGTGTAAAGTTAAGGCACATGGGATTGGGGGCAAGGTATTGACTTGGATAGAGAACTGGCTGGCAGACAGAAAGCAAAGAGTTGGAATAAACGGGTTCTCCGAGTGGCAGGCAGTGACTAGTGGGGTACCACAGGGATCGGTCCTTGGACCCCAGCTATTCACAATATACATTAATGATCTAGACAAGGGAACTAGATGTAATATCTCCAAGTTTGCAGACGACACAAAGCTGGGTGGGCGTGTGTGCTGTGAGGAGGATGCCGAGAAACTCCAGGATGATTTGGACAGATTGGGTGATTGGGCAGAAGCATGGCAGATGCAATATAACGTGGATAAATGCGAGGTTATCCACTTTGGTGTCAAAAACAGGAAGGCAGATTATCTGAATGGCAATAGATTGGGAGAAGGTGAAGTGCAACGAGACCTGGGTGTCCTTGTGCACCAGTCGCTGAAGGTAAGCATGCAGGTGCAGCAGGCGGTTAAGAAGGCAAATGGTATGTTGGCCTTCGCAGCGAGAGGATTCGAGTACAGGAGCAAGGATGTCTTGCTGCAGTTGTACAGGGCCTTGGTGAGACCACACCTTGAGTACTGTGTGCAGTTTTGGTCGCCTTATCTGAGGAAGGATGTTCTTGCCATGGAAGGAGTTCAGCGAAGATTCACCAGGCTGATACCTGGGATGGCAGGAATGACGTATGAGGAGAGATTGGGTCAATTGGACTTATACTCGCTGGAGTTTAGAAGAACGAGAGGGGATTTCATTGAAACTTATAAAATTCTGAAAGGACTGGACAGACTAGATGCAGGAAGGATGTTCCCGATGGCCGGGGAGTCCAGAACCAGGGGTCACAGTCTAAGGATAAGGGGTAAGCCATTTCAGACAGAAATGAGGAGGAATTTCTTCACCCAGAGAGTGGCGAACCTGTGGAATTCTCTACCACAGAAGGCAGTAGAGGCCAATTCATTAAATATATTCAAGAAGGAGATAGATATATTTCTTAAGGCTAAAGGGATCAAGGGATATGGGGAGAAAGCAGGGACAGGGTTCTGAATTTGGATGATCAGCCATGATCGCATTGAATGGCGGAGCAGGCTCGAGGGGCCGAATGGCCTGGTCCTATCTTCTATGTTTCTTCTATGATTCTATTCTATGAAAATCTGGTCCTGGTTACTCGGTCTCAAAGCCATGAAGATTTAGCACTTACATGATGCAAACGCACGCTAAAAAGATCTGCATTCAGGGATTCTACCTTTACATCTTATCTGTAAATTAGGAGTACCACTGCACAGTTTTAAGTAGCTGCCTTCCCACTATAAATTTAAAAGGATGTCACCTCAGAAAAGCCTTTCTGCTGTTTGCAACTATAAAGTGGGGGCTTCAGTCTTTTGCAGATACAACGAAATTGCTAAAACATCACAACATGTTGCTGACTAGTCCCCGGAACAGCAAACAAATCTTTGCTCAATATCATAAGCCTTCATGGTACAGGCATTCCTGGATGTCAGTCGTGTGGACACTGCTCTAAGGCTAGCACCCTCAATAGCCAAGGAATCAGATCCTAATGAGCCACTTGATGTTGAGTGGCAGGACATTTGAAAACTACATACTTGGTTAATGAGGGATACAACGATGGTCATTTTCTTTGCTTCCATCTTGGGAAGGATCCATTCAATGAGAGTGTGGGAAGACATCAAATGACATTCCCCTCCCAGACCACCACCCGGCCATCAGGGGCTACTGCTCTACCAATCAGAGCTCCTGCAACAGAATTTCAGCAACCAGTTAGGATGAGATCAACCTCCAAGTGATTCACCACTACACAGCCGGTCCAATTCACGCAGTTGCAGTTTGCCAGTGATGGGACCCACCCTCCACACCCCCAGGGCATTTTATATCCTAACAAGGTACTCACAGAAGGTACGAGGTTTCAATGAAATGTCCCTAATTCTGAAATACAGCAAGTGAATCAGAGCTGCAAGTTCACTCAATCACTGCGTTGGTAGTCCATATCACACTTACTCATTGCAGACCTTGAGAAACATCAAAACCACACTAGTTGAAGCTTGAATTTATGTACTGAAATGTCCCATGCGGAGACTAGGTCCCTTCCACAGAAACACCCACCTCATTTGAGAGGAGAGATGGGAGTGGATATTACAACTGCAGCCCAATTTATACTTCATTGTAGGACGTTGAAAGCTCCCGCTAAATGATGACTTCTCAGAGTGGGCTTGCGAGCAAAAGGTTTCAGCTGAAAAGTGTTGTGTGAACCATCACAAAACTAGCTGCTACCATCAGCCCCAAAATCCTCAAGTAGCATTGTCACGAATGAACTGGGGAGCACTCAAAGACAACAAACCTTTATGGTAGCAATGGGACAGGCAGCACCTTAAGGATGCATCTTGCACAAGTTGTAATCAATCAAGACATCTTGGAACCTACCACAAAAATGAGTCTCCCTATAACCTAGTTGGCTGCCAGTTAGGCTAAATCCTTGGAGTGATCTCATATCAGCTAAGTGCCTAAATGAAAACTGCTATCCAGTGGTTGCAAAGTGCAACATGGAACTTAATACAAGGCCAAAAATGGCAGTACAAGTGATTGGTCGTGGATTTCCCCCACACTGAAGGTTGGGTATTTTTTTTTTTTAGAAAATTCTTTGACCCCTAAACGAAGACATGTATCCTTATGTTGGGAGCCAGTTACTAGATTGCATTGTCTGAATAATCTGTGGGAAGATAAATTCAACTCGCTTGGGACAGAACAAGCCAATATCCGCCCATACTCTTCCCGACTGTAAAAAAAAACCCACAGTTTCCCTCGACTAATGGTACTCTATGATCCCACGCATCTAATACAACAAGATTTCACTTGCTTAACAATTGCTATTTAAAGGATCTTCATTTAAATATGCTATTTAATGGCTCCTTGGGTGCTGCAAACTTCTGTGGTTGTAAATCAGTAGAAGCTGCCTGGGTGAAAGCTGCTGATAATGCTAAAAGCCATAGACTGGGTTTGAGCTGGCTTGACGCCATGTCAGAATAGTGCTACAGCCAAAGGACCTATTATGGTTGTCATTTTCACAAAGTGAGTCAACTCTTTGCCATTACTTTAGAGGCAGCATGAAACATGGGAGAGATTTGAGTAGTGAAGGATAAAATGCAGTTTTGCCCAAACTGCACATTTATAGCAGCAAGTTTACATTGGTAATGCTGAGCAAAAATGAAGAATCGCAGATCTACTTTGCTGTCCTTTGAAATCCAGCATTAGTCTGCAAGAGCCCACTGTTGCAGTAACAATTTCTAATGCTACCAGAGGCTTCCTACAGGCTGTTAAACGGTGTCCCCTGTGGGATCAAAACATCAAGTTACTGAAGATTGAGGTCCTTCATCCTTTACAAGCTCAAGGCATCCAACAAGAATAAACAACTCAAGTCGTCCAAACCCTCATGCTACATTAGATAAGATCCTGGTGTTGAAGTTGATCAATTCCCTATTCTCATGCTATAATGAGGCAGGTAGGCTTCAATAAATACTGCATTTGTTTGGCCAAGATCAGGACCAAGAGGCAGTAAAATAAAATTGCTGGGAATACATGGTAGGTCCATCAGCATCTGGAAAGAGACCCTTTGTCTTTTCAAGTGCTGATGGAACTGCTGTGTAGTTCCTGCATGTTCTGCTTATATTTCAGATTTTCATTTTTTTCTTTTCATTGAGAAAAATTCAAGCTTCCAGTAAGGTCTCAGGAAGGTATCACGAGTTCGTGAGGTAGAAAAACAAACTTGCCAACTCAGAGGCTTGCAGCATGTGAAAGGCAAAGATAGAAATGGGTTTAAGCTCGCCAACAATTACCTGCAGCTTGTTCACAGATCAACGCGCTCACAGGATGAAAGGCTTAGGGCAGCGGTGTCCAATCGATGGCCTCCCTCAACCCCAGCAATCCAGCTGGCGAAGCCCAGGCTACTTCATTCCATATCTGCTCATAACTGTTACTTGCTGGTTCATCCGGTTTCAATGTTGTTGTACTGGAGGTTTGGGAAGCGGTGCCACTTCGCACACAGCAGTTCACCATCCCAAACTATCAAGATCCCTTTGTGTTTGATTTGTCTCAAGGTCAAGATTAGAGAGAGAAGCTACGGGAATTCACTTCCAGGCACCAAGATATGATGCCATCATTAACTGCCTTTTCTCTTTACAGATGTTGACAGTTCTGTGCATTTCCAGCTTTTTTTGCTGCTTACGTTAGCAATGCCAGCTTTATTGTTTCCAAACTGAAGTACCTTCAGTCTGAAATATAGCAGGGTTTAAGACTTTCAGTTTACTTATGGATTTTTTTTTTTAAATGGACATAGCTCGGGTTTTCATTTTTCACTTCTATTCAGTAATCCCTAATGGGAAAACAGGAGAGTTTGGCTATGATGACCCAATAGCTCAATAACCACCTCTTAGACTTGCATGACGAACAGCTACTTGCGTGAGGCCACACAATCAACTTCACCTTTATCTAGGCTGGCACTCCCGTGCAGTGCTGAGGGAGTGCTATGCTGTCGGAGGTGCCCTCTTTTGGATGAGACGATAAACCGAGGCCCCGTCTGCCCCCTCGCAAATTCAAAGAGCAGAGGAATTCTCCCGGTGTCATGGTCAATATTTATCCCTCAACCAACATCACAAAAATATCTTCTCATGTATCTGAATGCTATTTGTGGGAATTCTCCGGGCTACCATGTTTCCTACATTACAACAGTGACTACACGTCAAAAGTACGTAATTGGCTATAAAGCACTTTAGGGCGTCCCAAGGATGTGAAAGGCGCTATATAAATAAAAGTCTTCTTCTTCTTCAACATGATTCTGCTCTTTCAGGAACAGAAGGACAAGAAGAAAATCACGGAAGGAAACAACTCAGGTTATCAAAACACTTTCTGTCCAATGGTGATAAAATTCAGGGCAACACAAATGCAACAAGAATGACATGTAGCGGTTTGTCTTTGTTTTCAGTAGGGAAGAGCCAATGACTCTTTGAAAGCTGGTTATGCTTCCAGCTTCCTTACAGTGCAGAAAACTTCATATAAAACAGAGTACGTCAGAGTGTCGAGTCCAAGGAACCCTGTGTCTTCAGGTCACCAATTAGGTTATCTTAAATGATGAAGAAAACACTCTTCTCAAAACAAGGCACTTTTTAAAAATAAAATGCCAAAATATTAATACATGGAAATTCTGTGTGAACACTGGTTATTGCAGATTTTACAGTATTGCTGACTTTGAAAGAGTTCAACAGTTATGCCAATATATGTATCTCACGATCTCTGCCCACTCAAGTGAAAAGGAATGTTCAACAGCGCAAACAGCTATTGGTATCTCAATATTTGAAAATTAATTTTCCACCTTAACCTCTAGCCCTACATCTTTAATACCAATGGACCCAAAATTTCTGTCTGTCAGCGAGATGCTGCCAATGTTGAAAAGTTGTAAAAATGATCCCAACATTCAAGAAACTGAGCAAATATTAACAGCACAAGGCACTGTCAATAATTTCCTCTTTAAATCCCAATGTCAAAGACCGATTAACATAAGACATTCAATTTTATTTGAATTTGGAAATATTAGATTTTAAGCTATTTAAAATTTCATCTGTGCCTAATTTATATAATCAAACCCAATCTTAACTTCCAGCTCACTGTGCATTACTTTTCCTCACTCTCACATAAAAAGCATAACTTCGTCAGACTTTGTTTAGATGCAGTTCATCTGTAAATTCGAGCAAAGTAACGAAGCACCTCCATAGTTAAATTTAACAATTATAGAAAGCAAACCAAGATAGTTTAGCAACTTTTAGGAATGAAAGTGTTCGAGAAAATGCATTTCTGGATTCTTCTGACTTTTCAAATTGAATGGCAAAACACAAAATCTTTCGGTTTCAAGATCAACTTCAAGTATTATGTTGCAAAAAAAAGTGTCATTAAATTATCAGTCATTGACCCGTATAGTTGTGAGTAAGTCACTTATAGGGGAATAAAGGGAGAACTTGGTACAATCCGCTATCGCCAAAAATCACTCACTGCGTGTACAAGTTAAGTTACTGTTTGAGGGTGCAAGCCCACCAGCACAGGACGAGTGAGTACAGGGTCAGGAGTGTGAAGGGCAAATTGAAGACAAAATATCAGGAGGTGTTTCTTTACACAACTGGAATGCGTTACCAGGAAGAGCAGTTGAGGCGAGTACATTGGAGCCATTTAACAGCTAGCTGCTGTAATCGAAAGACAGTAAGATGGTATTCTGAAAGGATGTAACAAAGTGGGTTTCTTTTTAGTTGTTGCAGTGTGGACAACACCGGCAAGGCTGCACTTCTTGCCCATTAGTTGCCTTGAGGGGGTGCTGATGGTGATGGCACTCCCACAAGTGGAAGGTGGAGAATTTCAGGATATTTGCTCAGCAATAAAAAAGTAACAGCCATATTGAAGGCGCATCTTCATCCAAACCTTCCTCGTGCAAGGTTTCTCCTTGTGGCACATCAGTGCAATACTTCAGTGGATTCGTCAATAGAATCACCATCAAGAGCACTGTAACCCCGTCTCACTGATTACATCGAAGGAACTGCAAATCATATTCAAGTTCTTTGGCAAGATCCCTGGTACCACATCTTTGACAATCAAATTACCAACTTATTCTGGTTACAAAGCTAAAACAGAACACCAGGCTTTTTTTGTTTTGTGTTCAGCACAATACAAATCCATCTTCAATTTAACAAGGTGAACATTTAACTTGACATACTCTGAATTTTTTTTTCCTCAAAACAAGTACAGTTTCAGTACAGCAGAACTGAGTAACCTTAAGCTGGAGATCAAGAGTTGACAACTCACCAGCTTTAAAAAAAAACATTCTGCTCGGTAGTGCGAGATTACTGCCCTGGTCAAGTTGTGCCTGTTTTCTCACTGTGGTAACATGCTTTGTCTTTACCAGACAACTTTAATTGTGAAGAATCCAAGATACAGGAAACTCTTTATTAACCGGCACCGACGGGACCGGTGTGGTGCCGGTTTATCGAAAGTACCGGATAACGGAGAGTTATATCTACCGAGGCTATTTTTAACAAAGAAAAATAAATAAATCAAGAAATGTGCAGTATACTTCAGACAGCGCCAGGAGGCCGAGTAGTGGCACTTTTGAAAACTACCCCTACTGACTAAATCGGCGTTCGCGGACTCGGACTCGGGATCGGCAACATTGCCGGTTATTTGAGAGGAGTTTTCGGAGTACTCGGCGTTCACGGAAACTCGACTGCGACTCGGCAACATTGCCGGTTATTTGAGAGGAGTTTTCGGAGGATGATTTTTGCCGGTTAAGCGAGAATTCCGGATATTTGGGTGCCGGATAAACAAAAGTTTCCTGTACTTTGATACAAGAGTATGCTAAGAGTACATTAGACCACACTGTTAGACCTCACTGTCCTCGGCCGAAGTGGCTGATCTGAGTGGGACTGAGAGTGTCCCACTCCCCTCTACATTGGAGACCCCAAACGCAGATTGGGTGACCGCTTTGCGGAACACCTCCGTTCAGTCCATAAGGGTGACCCCGCGCTTCCGGTCGCCTGTCACTTTAATTCTCCACTCCACTCAGATCTCACTGTCCTCGGCCTCTTACACTGTTCCAATGAAGCTCAATGTAAGCTCGTGGAACAGCACCTCATCTTTCGATTAGGCACTTTACAGCCTTCTGGACTCAACATAGAGTTCAACAATTTCAGACCATAACCTCTGCCCCTATCTTTTTTCCATTTTTTTTCTCTCTCCCACATGGCAGCTGTCTTTCATTGTCAGTGCCATTCACACTTCATCCAGAGCCATCTTTTGTTTCTTAACTTGTCCATTACCATCTCCTTTTGCCTTGCACCATCATTCATTTTGTCTCTAAATCTCTCCTGCCTTCCATCACAGACCTTCCCTTTTGTTCTTTCCTCCCCTCCCCCCCTTTCCCTGCCCCTGCTCTTGCTTAAAAACCTGTTCTATCTCCAGCTTTTTCCAGTTCTGACGAAGGGTCATCGACCTGAAACGTTAACTCTGTTTCTCTCTCCACAGATGCTGCCTGACCTGCTGAGTGTTTCCAGCATTGTCTGTTTTTGTTTCAGATTTCCAGCATCCACAGTATTTTGCTTTTGTATAAGGGTTATGTTAACATCGCTATATCCCATCTGCTACTGAAACCCTCTCCATGCTTTTGTTACCTCCAGACTCGACTACTCCAATGCTCTCCATAAACTTGAACTTATCCAAATCTCTGCTGCCTGTATCCTAACCCGAACTAAGTCCTGCTCACCCCTGTGCTTGCTGGCCTAGACTGGCTCCCTATCCACCAATGCCTCAAATTTAAAATTGTCACACTGTGTTCAAATCCTTCTATGGCCTCAAGCCTCCCCATCTCAGATACCTCCTCCAGCTCTGCAACCCTCCAAGATTTCTGCGTTCCTCCATTTCTGGCTTCTTGTGCCTCCCCCACTCCCTTCGCCCTAGCTCTCGCAGCTGTGGTTAAGTACAGAATATCAGCCCAAATTATGTGCTAAGTCCTTGGAGTGGGATTTGTATCCAAGACCTTCTGACTCAGATGAGAGTGCAACCACTCACCCAAGCTGACACTAAGTTAGGACACAAATGAGGTCTTTCACAAACAGCAGTCAGAACTAGAGTCCATCAGTTCCAGAATTTATACGCAGTGACAGGCTACTCAGTGGATTACACTGGAGTTGATATTTCCATCAAGTGAGAAGAGGAAGTTTATAGTCAGTTTCACTTATCTTGTAACAATGCAATCATGAAGCCCTTAGACCAGCCAACACTTACTGACCTCTGAATGGAGCTGGAGAAACTCGCATGAACCTCACAGGAGTCTGACGACATCATAGCAAATATTTGAACTGACAGAACATGGCTTTGTCAACATCACCTTTCCAGGACTTTCCTGAAATCAGTCCCCATTTGCAGTCTAACCTCTGACTTCAAAGTGGGCTTCCTGAGGGAACCAGTGCCCAAATGTCTTTATTCAGAATATCACAGGAGGCAATGAATTTACAAGGTCTGCCTTAAGTAACTATAATCAACCTTATTAGCTGAGCAAGTTTCACTGTCAGCACAAAATGCAAGTACTAATTATGACAGGCTTTAATCACTAGGAACAAACTGAAGCTGAAGGTGATTGGATCAGAGAAGATATGGGCACATTTTTCACATGTACAACAGCTAATGAATACTGAAAATAAGGCACTGCTTGGAACGAGGCACTTTTATGCAATGGGGTGGCTAACAGCAAATCAACATGGCACAGGAAGACACAAATCCCTTGAATGGATAGCACTCAAAAGGGATGTCTTTTAATCTCTCCTGCCTTCCACCCTATCACAGACCTTCCCTTTTGTTCTTTCCTCCCCTGCCCCTGCACTTGCTTAAAAACTGTTACATGTCTCACTTTTTCCAGTTCTGATGAAAGGTAAATCGACCTGAAACGTTAATTCTGCTCCTCTCTCTGCAGATGCTGCCTGACCTGCTGAGTGTTTGTTTCCAGCATTTTGTTTATATTGCTATTTATTTACTTTGTTCTTGCATTCAGTGCACCTTAACAAGGCATAAACTATTGAGTAAGCACAACTGTTTCTGCTCGAAATAAACAGAGCAATTAACACGCTGTAACTGGCAACACAGAAATTGACGTTAGTGCAAATGGCTAACGGTTGACGCTTTGTGGCCAATATAAGCGACTGCCTGTTTTAAAGGTGGACTAAGTGGTGGGGACTATATCACCATCAGGCCAAAAAGTACAGGGCAGTGTCAATCACAAAGCAAACAGGACAATAGCTTTCCAGGTGCTTATGGTCCTGGAAACTGGAGACAGTATACGCACACACCCATAGTGCATGGTGACTTTAGGTAGAAGAAAAGCTGAACTACTCCTGAGGAACTGAATTTATTGGAGAGTCAGTGATGGATGTACTTGTGTAGTTCTCATCGGAAAGTCAAAGACTAAGTTTTTCCCCTCAAACACAACTCTATCGTCTTCCTTAAATGTGGAAAGAATCTTGTATTTAAATAATTAACAGCTACCTTAGATGCACTAAGATGGCCAAGCCCTTCAGTTGTATCTTTAAAAAAAAAAAATGCTTTAAAACAACAGGGGAGCACCTTTGAGCTCCAGCTTCATACAAGGGAGCGGCAAGATGATTCCCAACACCAAAATGAGTTTTCCATAATCAAATGGAAATCTGTTGTGCAGCGACCAAGCAGTTCCCAAGCAAAAAAAAGGAGGAATCCTGCCACCCTAACACACTCTGATACAGCCCTTCGCAGCCAGTTATACAATTGGTGAAACCCAATAGTAGGCTTCCAGCCTCTCCTCCCACTAGGGTTTCTATGTACCATAGGAGGACTACAGGCAAGTAGAAAAAAAGCAAACGCAAGTCTGCAAACAGTGCAGTTGTGTACTTACTCTGCTATGTCTGTATATCCACAGGAGGCAGCTGCGTGCAGTGGTATCCAACCCTCGTTATCTGGCTGATTAATATTTGCAGAATGTTCCACGAGGAATTTCACCATATCCAGATTATCATCTATACACGCCTACAAAAGATATGAAAAATATTTTGTTTCACTATTTGCTACAGATACACACGGTGGAATCAAAAAAATTCAAGCACGCCCTCTTACAATAGCAGCATCTTAAAGCACTGTTACATGCACTAAATAAACAAAGTTAAGCGCAGAGATATTCTGCTCTCAAATTATAGTAAGGTTTCTATTACTGGTAACCATGACCTAGCTGCAGAAGTTGCACTGCAAATTAGATCAACTAATTTTTTTTAGTGTTCTCAATGAGTTTACTGATCAATGTTCCAGATCCAAGAGTCAGATCAAGCAAATTAAACTTGAAAATTCAGAAAATAAATGCAGGCAGAGACAGATTCACAGCCCTAATTGTTCCCATGTGGATTTGAACACTGGCATTCCTTTGGGAGGGGGTAAGGAACAGCAATGAATGAAGGACCAAAGCTTTCCAGATTATTTTTTTGAAGGGTGGGGGTGGAAGAGCAAATTAACAATGATTAGCAACAGAAAGTGCTGCAAATTCACGACGGGTTTGTCAGCAAATGCTGAGAGAGAAGACAGGTTCACATTTCAGATGTAGACCCTTCATCAGAACTCTGCTAACTCATCGTTTCTCTTTTCAAATGCTGATGGACAAGCATTTTTATTTCATACTTAGTGTTTGTATTTCTTTGTCATTAGTAGAAAATAATTTGTGGACTATTTGAAATAAAATTCTTTCAAAAGAAAGCATTCAATGATTACCCTCAAACTAAAACTGTTACACTAAGGAGAATTGACATTTGAAACTGGGCTACTTCACAAATAATGTGGCCAAAACATTGAAAGCAGTGAAGAACCCAGAGGACGAACTGAAGAATCTCTTAAATACAGTCAACTCATGTTTCATATACATTTCATGCAGGACAGTAGTGCAGACACACAACACAATCAGTCCTTATGAAACAGTTCAGTCAGGATATTAAAGGACACTTTATGCGAGCTAATGATCATGATCACTGAACTTGCACAAACACTCTGCATAGAAAGGTCTTGCCAAACCATTTGGCAAAGAGCAGTGTCACAACAACAATCTATTTTAATGTGATTTATATCACCATCATGCGCTTCATAAATCTGTTCCTCATCCAAGTATGAAACCCTATAAAGTAAAACAAGGTACAAGACTATATTCAAATACTTCATTGTGCCAAATTGACAAAAAATAAATAATCCATGTTTATTTTTCCAATTGGAATTCAATTGGTAATAGACATCAGTATCGTACCTTCGAGAAGAAATGTCTAGTCTAATTAAAAATTTAAACCAATCATACCACTTGGAACAAGAGGTTGACTTGCTTTTAGTAAAATAGGAACAAGAGTAGGTCATTCAGCCCCTTGAGCCTGTCCCGCCATTCAATGAGATCATGGCTGATCTGCGACCTAACTCCATATACCCCCGCCTTTGGCCCATATCCCTTAAAACCTTTGATTAACAAAAATTTATCAATCGCAAAGATTTAAAAGTAACAATTGACCAAGCATCAACTGCCATTTGCAGAAGAGAGATCCAAACTTCGACCACTCTTTGCATGTAGATAATTGGGTGAAAGCCGTACACCGCCAGAAAGACACAGAGAGTGAGAGACAGAGACAGACAGAGAGAGACACACAGAATGAGAGAGACAGAGAGAGAGAGAGAGAGAATTAGAGCGAGAGAGACGAGACAGAATTAGAGACAGACAGAATTAGAGAGAGACAGAGCTAAAGAGAGAGAGAGACACACAGCATGAGAGAGAGAGAGAGAGAGAGAGAGAGAGAGAGAGACACAGAGTTAGAGAGAGCAGGAGATCAGTGCATGGGACAGTTTATATGAAATCGGTGAATGTTGTGATTATAACTCAGTGCTAGGCAGTGTAATTATTGAAATCTAGCTCACAATCTATGATCCCCCTCTGGTCGAAACAATAATCATCAATCGTTCAAGATTATTTATTTTCTAAATCAATGATGTATATAAATGGCAGCATAACAATGAGGCTAACTGCATTTGGATAAATGCAGTTGGTTCTTTCCTTCAAGACCCTCACTGGAATCCTACAAATTTGCATGTTTTAAAGTCGTAGTGGATTAGAAACATATTTTTGATTAATGTTGAAATGTTTGAACCAATTCATTGAAACTAAACGCATGAAACTGAAATTTGATGCCAATGCTCTGCTGGGATATATTTGAACTGAAATTGTAGCCGACACCACTTACAGGTGAATAAGTGCAATAAGTAATTGTACCATAACGAGTTACGAATTACTCACTGAATACCCGTTGCTGGCCAAAATAGCCAGCATGCTCAACACGCTGCAAGCAGCAACTTTATAATTCATGGTAACAGCAAATCGTTGGCTCGATTTAAATGTGGCGCCTACCACTCAAACCGCCCATATTTAAATCGGCCAAACGGAACAAACGATTTGCTGCACACACTTTGGAAAAAAATTGATGGGGTCAGCTCCTTCATGCATAATTGGATGCAACCGGCATGAAGGTATGACAACTAGGATTTTTCAAAAATCAATCATGCAACCCTGATATGCTCGGCAATGCACCTTCCCTACAAAAACTAACCCCCAGTGACCAGCTGCAGTTTTTTCCACCCCTTCCATTGCTATATTACCATTTAATATTAGATATCCTGGGGCAAAGCCATCAAAAAAATCGTCGTCATTTTTCTCTTTTGGAAAAAAATAAAAATGTGCAAGATTAGTTTCAACAACAAAAATTAAGCACTTGATTGCTAGACAATTCCAAATAGCTGTATTATTTAAAAAACATTAACCATGAAGAAAACTACGTTTGGTTTCACCATTTCAAAATAAATATTCGGCAGCCAAAAATTACTGGGTTTAGTTTCATTCACAGTACTGAACCTGTATGGGTGTTGGCCACTTTGAACACTCAACAGTCCATACCACAACAACCTCAACCATTTCCTAACAAGGATATCACTGACAACACCCATGGACCAGTGGTTACTTACCCAGAGTGTCATTCAGGCTTCCACTTAACAAGATCCGAAAGGTGATCTTTATTCTAATTCATTGGTCAACGCAGATGGTTCAGATCTGTTGTACTAAGGATTTCACAATCACATTCATATCAGAAACCATACTTTTAATATCAAGACCAGTGTTTTCACATGGAAAGTATAAAGATGTGCTGTAACCTATTTTGCTTTCCTAAAGGGATTGGGCAGCCTCCACAAAAGGTGGTGAAGGAAGAAGCATCAAGCTGTTCACGAGGGAAATCCATCCTTAAAGCTTTTCAAATGTCAGAAATTGGAAGACAACAACTAAGAGGACTCCTTTATAGATGGTGTCAAGCAACAGACAGATCTCCCACCACTTCCTGGGATGCAACACATTGGCCCGAAAATTAGACCTAATACGGGAGAGTCCGCACTGTGTACTCTCGCGTATTAGGTCCCGAATTGCCGGTTTCCTGCATGCACTGCGTGTATGGCGAAGGGGGCGGTTCCTAAGTGAACCGTGTGCGCACTACAGGTTGCGCGCACACAGTGCACTTAGTTTTTTTTTCAGGTTTGAACGCGCAGGTAAGTGGTGAAGATTTTACACAAAGAAAGCAGGCGTAGGACCCCCTTTTAACAAGGTAAGTAGTTAATTAAGTGTTATTTTAAAAAAATTTCAACAGGTTTATCTTTTTTAGAGCCTTTAAAGAAAGGTAAGTTTATTTTTATAACTTTTAAAAAGAATTTACATTTTTTCAAAAATTTTATTTTTTGTTTAAAGTGGTTAATTTATTTAACTATAGTTATTTTATTAATGTGATGGCTTTTTTAAAAAATTTAATTGAGGTTTAGCTGTTCTTTTGGGGGCTTGTTGTATTCATAGCTTTGACAGCCCTTGCTGTCAAAACTATGAATGAAAGATGGTGTGCTGCCATTGGCTCTAACTGGCCCACGTGATCCCAGAGCTCGCACTAACTAATTGCGCCTCTGGGACACGCAAGCACTGCACGCCGGCACCAGGGAGAGGCCCTCGAACTGAAGTTCGTGTGGGCCCGAAACAAAAAGGTAGGCGCAGAGTGAGATATCGCAGGGAATCCTTACCCCCGCGGCAACCAGCGATGTTTAATTTCTGGGCCATTAACTCACAGATAATGAAAAATGGGAAAAAGAATCACTACTTACTATCGTCGTAGTTTTAGCACGAGTTGCAAACCAATGTTCCCTATGCAACAATTTAGCAAAGCTTCACCACTAATGTAAATATACACTTAATGCTCCTATTATTCATTTGCTCATTTACTGTTTAATAAACTTATTTGGCATTTAAAGCCCAAAAAATGAGTGTGTGTTACTCTGCCACTTTCAAAGACAGAGCACCCGAGGAAACACCGGATACAACTAGTAGCCAAAGGAGAGTAAAAAAGATTATCGGTTTGTTAGGCAAGTTAAAACATGCTCCAGGGCATGGGAATCTCGAACTCACCTATGAGAATAGTTTGAAACATAGAAATCAAAAAACATTTAGAGGGGAAAAGAGCAATGTGCGGAAATAGTTTCAAAAAGCACCAAGGCAGAGATCAAGTTGAGGACGTGGTTGAACTGGAGTTTTGTACAGAAGCTAAACTTTTTAAAACAAAAAAGTGCCAAACTTGTTAACTACTTCTGTTGCTTCTATCTCGATTAGGATATCAAAGTTGTATAGAAGTTGGTGGGTGGGTGGACCTGACAATTTGCAGCAACCAGCACCCAAACTTGTCAGATCAAAGCAACAATGCTTTGAGAATACATAAAAGTTCCCGCAGATACTTCTTACAAGTAACACTGAACAGCTGCCAATGAGCAGGCCGAGTTTCAACGACCCTTGGCACTTCCTGCCCTGACAGAATACAAGTCCCGATACCAAACGACCATGCTTTTCGTGATGGGGTCACATTAAGATTTGTTCATGAGAAATGGTTGTCGAGTTTGGCAAATACATGGTAAGCTCCCCGCTGGAGTGCAGCTAATTTACAGAACAATCGGGAAACTGTTCAACCTCCGTCGCCTCCAGTCCAGATCCAAGGTCGTCCCATCCTCTGTCGTCGAATTACAGTATGCAGACGACGTTTGCGTCTGCACTCACTCGGAAGTCGAACTCCAAACCATCGTCAACACCTTCACCGAAGGGTACGAGAGCATGGGCCTTACACCAAACATCTGTAAGACAAAGGTCCACTACCAACCTGTCCCCGCCACAGTACTGCCCCCCGATTATCAAAATCCACAACAAGGCCTTGGACAACGTGGACCACTTTCCACACCTCGGGAGCCTACTGTCAAACAAGGGCAGACGTCGATGACGAAGTCCAACACCGCCTTCAGTGTGCTGGTGCAGCCTTCGGTCGCCTGAGGAAGAGAGTGTTTGAAGACCAGGACCTCAAACCCAGCACTAAGCTCATGGTCTACAGAGCAGCAGTGATACCCGCCCTGCTGAATACCTCAGAGGCATGGACCATGTTCAACAGACACCTCAAAGCACTGGCGAGGTACCACCAACACTGCCGCCGCAAGATCCTGCAAATCCATTGGCAGGATAGGCGCACCGTCAGTGTTCTCGCTCAGGCCAACATCCCCAGCATCGAAGCTTTGACCACGCTCGATCAGCTCCGATAGACGGGTCACATCGTCCGCATGCCCGATACGAGACTCCCAAAACAAGCGCTCCACTCGGAGCTCCGGCACGGCATGAGAACCCCAGGTGGGCAGAGGAAACGCTTCAAGGACACCCTCAAAGCCTCCTTGAAAAAGTGCAACATCCCTGGGAATCCCTGGCCCAAGACCGCACAAAGTGCAGAAGCAGCATCCAGGAAGGCGCCGAACACCTCGAGTCTCTTCGCCGGGAGCAAGCGCAAAGAGCCAAGCGCAAGGAGCGCACGTCAACCCAAGCACCCCACCCACCCAGCCCCTTCAACCACTGTCTGTCCCACCTGTGACAGAGCCTGTAGGTCCCGCATTGGACTCATCAGGCACCTGAGAACTCATTTTTAATGTGGAAGCAAGTCATCCTCGGTTCCGAGGGACTGCCTAAGAGCGAGAGCGGAGAGGAGAGGAGAGACAGGAAACACCAGATAGCACAAAAAAACCCTACAATATTGATTTATTTATTCATGAGCAGTATTAGCCACATTTATCACCCACCCCCAGATGCCGGGAGCTGGTGTTGGTGGGCCTTCTTGAACTGCTGCTGTCCTTGTAGTGACAGTGCTCCCATCATGGTGTTGGGTAGAGATATTAACCCAACAACAATGAAAGAGTGGTAATACATGTCCAAATCGCTGAAGGTGGCAGGGCAGGTTGAGAAAGCGGTTAACAAAGCATACTGGATCCTGGACTTCATAAATAGAGGCAGAGTACAAAAGCAAGGAAGTTATGAACCACCTTTATAAAACACTGGTTCGTCCTCCACTGGAGTATTGTGTCCAATTCTGGGCACCGCACTTTAGGAAGGGTGTGAAGGCCTTAACAAGGGCGCAGAAAAGATTTACGAGAATGGTTCCAGGGATGAGGGTACTTCAGTTACGTGGATAGACTGGAGAAGCTGGGGTTGTACTCCTTAGAGCAGAGAAGGGGCACAGATAGGGTAGATAGAAAGGAACTTTTCCCCCTTAGTAGAGGGGTCAATAACCAGGGGGCATAGTTTCAAGTTAAGGGGCAGGAGGTTTAGAGGGGATTTGAGGAAAAACTTTTTCACCCAGAGGGTGGTTGGAATCTGGAACTCACTGCCTGAAAGGGTGGTAGAGCCAGGAACCCTCAACATTCAAGAAGCATTTAGATGAGCACTTGAACGCCATAGCATACAAGGCTACGGACCAAGTGCTGGAAAATGGATTAGAATAGTTAGGGCTTGATGGCCGACGCGGACACGATGGGCCGAAGGGCCTCTTTCTGTGCTGTATACATCTGTGACTAAGTTTGAGAGGACATTTGATAGACGTGTTCAAAATCATGAGGGGTCCAAAATCATGAGGGGTCTAAACAGAGTAGAGAGAAAAACTGTTCCCATTGGCAGAAAGGTCGAGAACCAGAGGACACAGATTTAAGGTGATTGGCAAAAGAACAAAGGCGACATGAGGAAAAACTTTTTTACGCAGCGAGTGGTTATGATCTGGAATGCACGGCCTGAAAGGGTGGTGGAGGCAGATTCAATCATGACTTTCAAAAGGGAATGGGATAAGTACCTGAAGGAAAAGAAATTACAGGTCTACGGGGAAAGGGCAGGGAGCAGGACATGCTGAAGTACTCTTTGCAGAGAGCCAGTACGGGCTCGACGGGCCAAATGGTCTCCTTCTGTGCTGTAACCACTCTCTGAAATCAGGGTGGTGTGTCGTTTTGACAGAGATCTTTGAGGTGATGGTGTTTCCATAACTCTGCTGCTTTTTTCCTTTCGGTGATAGAAATTGCAGGGAGGGAGGTGCCACTGAATGAGGTGGACAGCCCTTGCTGCACCTGGTTATGCTATGCTGGAACTGGGATTACTAAGTGTTCCATTCTCCAGCAAGGATAGCCTTACCTTCGGCCTAAAAATTCACACACAAACAACTGTTAAATGTTTTAAGGCAAGGGTGTCCAAGCTTTTTGTCTTTATAGATTGCATAGGCATTTCAAGGACCACAGCGAAAGTTTAAATTCATTTTCCCATGAGTTTGCATATATCTCAAGTTGCTGTTACCAACAGATCTTGGTACAGTATTCTGATTCAAGATTAATCCGCCAATTAGACAACAGTGTAAAAAATGGCTCTTCCCAAACTTCAAGCCACATGAACGTGAACAGACGAAGCCCTAAGCACACACGGGCTTGGGGAACTGCACGTGGCCTGAAATTTGGATACTTCTACTTGAAGGGGATAAGTGGTTCATATATCAGGACTAAAAACTTGCCTCAGCAGTGTAACCTAAAGCAGCTATTCTGCCTGAAAGATTATAACTTTCTGAAAAGTTAAAGTGCGAATTCTTAATTTCCTCTTACGCAAATTTATATAATGTTCAAATGAAGGGGGGAAAAAAGACACGCATTTATATCGCGCCTTTCACAACCTCAAGAAGTCCCAAAGCGCTTTACAGACAATGAAGTGCTTTTTGAAGTGCAGTCACTGTTGTAATGTAGGAAACACGGCAGCCAATTTGCGCACAGCAATTTTTATTCGTTCATGGGATGTGGGCATCGCTGGCAAGGCCAGCATTTATTGCCCATCCCTAGTTGCCCCTTGAGAAGGTGGTGGTGAGCTACCTTCTTGAACCGCTGCAGTCCGTGTGGTGAAGGTGCTCCCACAGTGCTATTAGAGAGGGAGTTCCAGGATTTTGACCCAGCGACGATATATTTCCAAGTCAGGATGGTGTGTGACTTGGAGGGGAATTTGGAGCTGGTGGTGCTCCTGCGCCTACTGCCCTTCTCATTCTAGGTGGAAGAGGTCGCAGGTTTGGGAGGTGCTGCCGAAGAAACCTTGGCGAATTGCTGCAGTGCATCTTGTGGATGGTACACACTGCAGCCACAGTACACCAGTGGTGGAGGGAGTGAATGTTTAAGGTGGTCGATGGGGTGCCAATCAAGCGGGCTGCTTTGTCCTGGATGGTGTCGAGCTTCTTGAGTGTTGTTGGAGCTGCACTGATCCAGGCAAGTGGAGAGTATTCCATCACACTCCTGACTTGTGCCTTGTAGATAGTGGAAAGGCTTTGGAGAGTCAGGTGAGACACTTGCCGCAGAATACCAAGCCTCTGACCTGCTCTTGTTGCCACAGTATTTGTGGCCGGTCCAGTTAAGTTTCTGGTCAATGGCGACCCTCCAGGATATTGATGGTGGGGATTCGCCGATGGTAATGCCGTTGAATGTCAAGGGGCCGTGGTTAGATGCTCACTTTTTTTTTTGGAGATAGTCATTGCCTGGTACTTGCATGGCATGAATGCTACCTGCCACTTATCAGCCCAAGTCTGAATGTCGTCCAGGTCTTGCTGCATGCGGGCATGGACTGCTTCATTATCTGAGGAGTTGCGAATGGCACGGAACACTGTGCAGTCATTAACGAACAACCCCACTTCTGACCTTACTCACGCCTGCTCCCACAAGCAGCAATGTGATAATGACCTGATAAACTGTTTTTGTTATGTTGATTGAGGGATAAATATTGGCCAAGACACCGGGGATAACTCCCCTGCTCTTCTTCCAAATGGTGCCTTGGCCTCAGTTATGCGCACCTGAGAGAGCAGACAGGGCCTCGGTTTAACGTCACCTCCGACAGTGCAGCACTCAGTCAGCACTGCACTAGACTGTCAGCCTAGATTTTTGCGCTCAAGTCTTTGGAGTGGGACTTGAACCCACAACCTTCTGACTCAGAGGCATGAGTGCCACCCACTGAGCCACAGCTGACACAAGAATGAATTCATTAGACTTAGAATGGGCTACCACAGGAGAGAGAACGGAAAAGAGTTCCAGAAAATAAAGCAACTTAGAAATACCGAAACTCACAAGTGAAGGCGGCAAATTATCATGTTACGAAATGCTGGCGTGAGTGCTGTAAATTGACATCGTACAGCGGTTCACTAGTAGGGGATAATATATTTTAGCTTTTGTTCACACACCCACTCCAATGAGGGAGGAGGTAACAACCAGTGCAGCTTTGCAGTCTGCACTCTTGACAAAAGAACATGGAGGAAGGTGCTTCTACTGATCATGTTTTTTAAATTGCTCATGACAATAAGATATGAGGTGAGGTGACAAGTATAAAAGGAGACTGATTTAATTCAAGAGAATCTGCACAAATGAAGTGGGTGACTTGAGAAACTGCCGATGGATTTTACTGCAGACAATGGAATTCACATGAAACACATGTACATGAAGAGGCGCCCATTCACGAAAGGTTCAAAAGTCGAAAGGATTTGGAGTGATGAACCTTTCCATTCAATGAGTGGTTATCAACAAGGGTAGCCAAGTACTGGGTTGCAACTCAAGGTCATGTGTCTACAAGTCAAAGTGAGTTATTCTAATCTTGCACACATAAATTGGGAGAGGACACATTTGGCATAGTGTGATCAATTTCAGGAATCATGCCTTCAAAAGAGATTGATGCACTGAAGATGGTTCAGAGATGAGTAACAAGGGTGTTGCCTTGACTTAAAGTACCAAGACATGGAAGAGTAGACACGGAACTGGACCGGTTTCCATTGGAAAAAATCCAGCTGCAGATGTAAAAAGGTTGTTTAACTTGGTGTGAATGTAGTATGATCGGATAAAATTAGAAAATTGACAGAGGGCATCGGTCAAAAAAATCACCGCCCCCTCCACCAAGCAATGGATTTGTTGAGCAGATTTGCAGCTGAATCAGCAAATACTGTTGAGTGAACTCCTCCGAAAGAGAAATTATCTGTTCAAGAAAGTGACTGAAGTCTCAACGTTTCAATATGGCTAAATAGAATGCTCTATGGACCATAATGGACTGTGCGCTACTGCGAACAAGAGAAATGTCATGGGGAAACATCTAACAAGGGTTAAACAACAGAGGATAGAAATTGTGCAGTTTTGACCATCTGAGTGTCACAATGAAATGTTCACAAGCCCCCTCAGGCAATTCAGTAAGTTGGGCACCATGGACGGGTCTGTGGAAGGACGAGGCTACATGTGCTTTGTACATTATTCCAATTTTACTATGCACTTTGTTTAAATGTTAAGAGTCTAAAGTGCAATATTTATAAATACATATGAAAATTATACTCCTTGCTGTGATAAGATTACATTTAATCACACTCCCTCTCTTGGAAGGATATGCTGCTACAAAGACGACAGTCCATCTATATGTAATTTTTGAACAGATATCTTGTATTTAATTTTGGAAGAGAACTTACAGCCAAAATACCACTTGATAGGACCACAGAAATTTACAGCACAGAAGGAGGCCATTCAACCCATCATCTCTGTGCTCGATCTTCAGCTGGTGAAACAACCCAATGTCAGCCACCACATTGATTAGTGACCCACCTGAATATATAGCACTGTAAATGAATGACCCATAAAAACAGCAATTGTGTATTGTGAATGACTAAAAAAAATTCCTGCACACAGGCCCAACTCTCTGGATCCTGGAGTTAAAGTTCTGCGACACTGCCTGATTTCCAATGGGCAATAGCATCCAACAGCCCTTAAAAATACTGAAATCAATTTAGTTCGCTCACTTCCTTCAACCTGCTGGTTGTTTTTAGGTAGTTTACCTATTTGTTCATTGCTCGTTTCTTACATCTAACTGTGCACTAATGTTTATGGCAATATATATTGTTCAATTAACAGTTATTTAAAAAAAAATTAATATGGTACTTGAGCCAATCAGGTGCAATTGTGCCATTTTCAGCTGCAACGTATATTTCCCCGGCACCATTAATACACTGGAGATGCAAGATTTAATTAGACAGAGAGATGGTATCACAGCTATACTGTGATCAAATTGAAAATGCAAACTCAAATTCGCAAAGTTCTCTTAATCCTGACTAATAAATGCCTGAAATTGTTCTGCAACACATTTTTTCAAACCCATCCACACAAGTCGTTTTCAGTAAAAGAATAAAATATTTTGACGCTTGATTTTCCATTTTGTGAACAGAAACGATCTGAACAGTTCTCTACTCAATGCTAAAACACAACCAGCTTACCATTTGAAAACATATTCCCCTTGGAAGCAGTACAGATTAAGCAGAATGATACCAGGGCTTAAATGGTTAAATTAAGACGACACATTGCATTAACTTGGCTTGTATTCCTTGCATTTAGAAGGTTGAGGGGTGATCTAATCGAGATGTTTAAAATGATTGGGATTCGATAAGGAAGGTGCAGAAACAACTACTTCATCTGGTGGGGGAATCCATAAGAGAGCATAATCCTAAAGTTAGCCTTAGGCCATTCAAGAGTGAAATCAGGAAGCACTTTTTCCACACTAAAGGTATGGGAAATCTGGAACTCACTCCCCCAAATGGCTATGGAGCCTGAGTCAATTGAAATTTTTAAGACAAGAATCGATAGATTTTTGGTATCAAGGGATATGGAACAAAGGCGGGTAGATGGAGTTGAAGTACAGATCAGCCATGATCTAAATGAATGGCGGAACATGTTCAAGGGGCTGAAAGGCCCACTCCTTTCCCACTAGGAACCACCAAAACAACTTGGTTTACTTACCTCATACTTGACCGGACAGATTTTTTTTTTTTAAATCACTCATCTCCTTCTTCAACTACAAACTTAATTTTCGTAATACTGTGCAAATTATGGCATTACCTTTTATCCTTCAGGTAAATAAATCTCAACCTCTACTTGTTCCAAGTGTTTAGTTTACAATATCATCTCAATCAGATGTGGTACTGCCTTGTAACATGCCATTGGTAGTTATCCACTCTCTGTCCGCTGGTATCTGAATACAGACCTTAAAGTATATAAAAACAAAAATATTGCAGCTCTGGCATTCTGATGATCACTACTGCTGGCTTTTAAATTGGAAAAACACATTACAAGAAAGTCAAGAGTTCTCGCATCAGTAATAACTTGAGAACTCTTAAAATACATGTTGCGCCATACAAGGCTATACTTTAAAGGAACTGAAAGCTTCAGGTTTTTATAACCCCGTCTAGCAGGAGTGAACTGTTTCCTAATCTTTTCCTTTTTTTGAAAAATCAGTTTGCAAAACTGCAGGTTCAGCTTAAAAAACATTGGTGCTGCAATCCCTGCCGCACAAAACATGACAATGTACAGGGCTTTTTATGTGGGGGGATGGGTGGTTGGGGGGGGCCGCGGGGGGAGGAGCGGGGGGAGGAGAGAAATAAACAAGAGGGGGAAAAAAAAGGACGCTCGCTCACACAGCTCACTGAAAAGTTAACTTTAAAAAAGCACGTCTCCGAGTTAAACTGGACCATCTGTTCTGCAGCTATTTTCAGCACATTTTCACATGGGTTGCGCTGATGATTTGAGATAGACAGTATGAACGTATTATAGCTTTAAATGGAGTATTTCTGTAGACAACCAAGGGTCAATAAAAATTCACAAAGAACACAATTTATTCCACAAGCACAGCAAGCCATGGCTGAGACCCCTAAAATACATAGCACAAAGAAATTAACCTTAGCAGTGAAGATTCGGGCAACACGGTGGCATAGTGGTTAGCACTGGTGCCTCACAGCGCCAGGGACCCGGGTTCGAATCTGACCTCGGGTGACTGTCTGTGTGGAGTTTGCACATTCTCCCCGTGTCTGCGTGGGTTTCCTCCGGGTGCTCCGGTTTCCTCCCACAGTCCAAAAATGTGCGGGTTAGGTTGATTTGGCTATGATAAATTGACACTTAGTGTTAGGGGGGGATTAAATATGTGGGGTTATGGGGATAGGATGGGATATGTTAGGGGGAATTAAATACGTGGGGTTACGGGGGTAGTGTGGGATATGTGTACTGTGGGGATTAAAAACAGGGACAGGGTACTGGATTTGAATGATCAGCCATGATCGTATTGAATGGTGGAGCAGGCTCGACGGGCCGAATGGCCTACTCCTGCTCCTAGATTCTATGATTCTATGATTCTATGATTCAAACTCTGGCTACATATTGGCTGGGACATACCGTGGAGATCATTGTTCCCCTGCTCTGACTATTCATAACTTGGCTAAAGGCTAAGAGCTGGCTGTGGCCTGATTTGTATTTTCTGGTCCCAGGAGTAGATAGATACATCGTGATCAAGGGCAACCTACTTTAGTACCACTTTCTATGCATAGGAATCTTGCTAGTTTCAGGATGATTTGTCTTTTCAAATCAATTTCAGATTTCATTTTGCTATTGACATTCCTAGATGTTTTGAAATTTCAATCAGAAGAGATGACTTATTATTTACTCCCTGCTATTATTCTGGTTTCTGTGGTTTAAACTCTTTGAAACTTTGAGAGAAAAGTTTAAGAAATCCACCGTCTCTGATCGAAGTACAAGATATCCCAGGAGGAGTTGGAATGAGGTTTAAGCAGAATACTAAAAGTGGTTTGGCCACTAAATTCTGTGTGACACAACAGCTGCACATTTTACTTCTGCACATTGCCGGTTTCAAGTATTTCTTATCTGTCTCAATACCAAGTAATGGCGATAAAAATTATCATTTGATCCCAGGAACCAATAAGAGGAACTTGCAAAGTTTGGCTGATATGTTTTAAGTTGTTGTGGTGGCAAGTTACAGAAGTGTTCATCCAGAGATGGAGAAACTCCAATAACCTCTCCAACCTCAGGAGAGATTAATATTGCAAGTTACAAGAAGCGATCGCAAAAGTTTAAACTTGGTATAAAGCTTTCACTGCAAGAAATCCAACCAGCAAAAAAAAAAAGTGTCATCTAATCAAACAGCATTTTGGGTCCCAGATTCAATCTCTGTCAAGTGCCAAGTTAGCTGATACCAGCCAGGGCAGTACTACAATTACAAAAGCAAAATACTGCAGATGCTGGAAATCTGAAATAAACACAGAAAATGCTGGAAATACTCAGCAGGTCAGGCAGCATCTGTGGAGAGAGAAACAGAGTTAACGTTTCAGGTTGATGAGTTCTGATGAAGGGTCATCGACCTGAAACGTTAACTCTGTTTCTCTCTCTACAGATGCTGCCTGACCGGCTGAGTATTTCCAGCATTTTCTGTTTTTATTTCAGTACTATAATTGGTCTTCGAAGCCCTACATTAAGGATGATTTAAAAAATGGGCCAGGGATCCCACTCGTGATCACCCTTATCAACACTTGATTTACATAACATAAGAAATAGGAGCAGGAGTAGACCATTTGGCCCCTCGAGCCTGCTCCGCCATTCAATAAGATCATGGCTGATCTGATCTTGGCCTCAACTCCACTTCCCTGCCCGCTCCCCATAACCCTCGACTCCCTTATCATTCAAAAATCTGTCTATCTCCACCTTAAATATATTCAATGGCCCAGCCTTCACAGCTCTCTGGGGCAGAGAATTCCACAGATTCACAACCCTCAGAGGAAATTCCTCCTCTTAATTTTAAATTGGCGACCCCTTATTCTGAAACTATGCCCCCTAGTTCTGGAAACATCCTCTGTATCTACCTTGTCAAGCCCCCTCAGCATCTCATATGTTTCAATAAGATAACCTCATTCTAATAAACTCCATTGAGTATAGGCCTAACCTGCTCAACCTTTCTTCATAAGACAACCCCTTCATCTCAGGAATCAACCTAGAGAACCTTCTCTGAACTGCCTCCAATGCAACTATATCCCTCATTAAATAAGGAGACCAAAACTGTACGCAGTACTCCAGGTGTGGTCTGAACAATACCCTGTACAGTTGTAGCACTTCCCTACTTTTATACTCCATCCCCCTTGCAATAAAGGCCAACATTCCATTTGACCTTCCTAATTACTTGCTGTACCTGCATGCTAACTTTTTGTGTTTCATATACAAGAACCCCAAGATCCCTCTGTACTGCAGCATTTTGTAATCTCAATTTAAATAATTTGCTTTTTTATTTTTCCCAGCAAAGTGGATAACCTCACATTTTCCCACATTTTACTCCATCTGCCAAATTTTTGCCCACTCACTTAGCCTATCTATATCCCTTTGCAGATTCTTTGCGTCCTCCTCACAACTTGCTTTCCCCACCTATCTTTGTATCACCAGCAAATTTGGCTATATTACACTCGGTCCCTTCACCCAAGTCATTAATATAGATTGTAAATAGTTGAGGCCCCGGCACTGAATCCTGTGGCACCCCACTAGTTACAGTTTGCCAACCAGAAAATGACCCATTTATCCCGACTCTCTGTTTTCTGTTAGTTAGCCAATCCTCTATCCATGCTAATAAATTACCCCCAACCCCATGAGCTCTTATCTTGTGCAGCAACCTTTTATGTAGCACCTTATCCAATGCCTTCTGGAAATCCAAATACACCATCTACTGGTTCCCCTTTATCCACCCTGCTCGTTACATCCTCAAAGAACTCCAGCAAATTTGTCAAACATGATTTCCCTTTCATAAAACCATGCTGACTCTGCTTGACTATTATGATTTTCTAAATGTCCTGCTACTACTTCCTTAATAATGGACTCTAGCATTTTCCCAATGACAGATGTTAGGCTAACTGGTCTATAGTTTCCTGCTTTCTGTCTCCCTCCTTTCTTAAATAGGGGCGTTACATTTGCGGTTTTCCAATCCACTGGGACCTCTCCAGAATCGAGGGAATTTTGGTAGATTGCAACCAATGCATCCACGATCTCTGCAGCCACTTCTTTTAAGACCCTAGGATGCAGGCCATCAGGTCCAGGGGACTTGTCCACCTTTAGTCCCATTATTTTACCGAGTACTTTACCTCAAGATTCAATTTAAACACCCTCCAGAGCCCCACCCCACACAAACTCAGCCGTATCCTGTTCTGTGCTTCGTCCCACTTACCCATACTCACCAACCTGCACTAACTCAACATTCTGCAGTATACCAAATTTACTACCGGCAAATCTCTGTGGCCTTCAGAACACAAGAAATAGGAGCACGAGTAGGCCATACGGCCCCTCATGCCTGCTTCCCCCATTCAAGATCATGGCTGATTTTCTACATCAACTCCACTTTCCCGTCCTATCCCCATATCCCTTGATTCCCTTAGTCCCCAAAAATCTATCGATCTCAGTCTTGAATATACTGAACGACTGAGCATCCACAGCCCTCTGTGGTAGAGAATACCAACGATTCACCACCCTCTGAGTGAAGAAATTTCTCCTCATCTCAGTCTTAAATGGCCGACCCCTTATCCTGAGACTATGACCCCTGGTTATAAACTCTCCAGCCAAGGGAAACAGCCTCTCAGCATCTACCCTGTCAAACCCTCTAAGAATTTTATACGTTTCAATGAGATCACCTCTGATTGTTCTAAACTCCAGATAGTATAGGCCTATTCTACTCAATCTCTCCTCACAGGACTGCCCTCTCATCCCAGGAATCAATTAAGTGAACCTTCGTTGCACCCCCATTCTAAGGCAAGTTTATCCTTCCTTAGGTAAGGAGATCAAAACTACACAGTACTCCAGGTGTGGTCTCACTAAAGCCCTATATAATTGCAGCAAGACTTCCTTACTCTTATACTCCAACCCCCCTTGCAGTAAAGGCTAATATACCATTTGCCTTGCTAATTGCTTGCTGTACCTGCATGTTAACTTTGTGATTCGTGTACACAAACACCTAAATCCCTCTGAATACCAGCATTTACTCACCTTTAAAAGGGCCGGAGATAAAACAGGCAAGAAAAAAAGAGACAACTTTTGTTCTCCTCCCCTCCCTTCGTCCACCCTACCTCAAACCCTCTCCTGCCTTGCATCCCAGACTGCATTCTTTGGTCCCCCAGCCTCTGGTGCATCCACCCTTCTGCTCCTCCATCAGTGGCAGACCCTTCAGCCACCTCGCAACTACTCTTTGCAATTCTCTCTTTAAACTTCACCTTGCCATTCTTCTCCCAGCTTTAGACAACTCAAATCTAACTTTTCAAAATCATGCCTTCAATTACTGCTCCGCCTTAATATCTAGATAAGCTTGCAACGTGCCCCGAGAGAACAAATTTTCCATTATTTTTAGCCACTGGAATTGTTCTATACCTCCAGAGGATCACTCCCATCTTTGACAAGGAACAGATCATCACATCAGGCCTCATTCTATCCTGTGCAGTGACTTGGGACATTATTACAGTGAAAGGTGCTACAATAAATGCAAGTTATTGACCACTGCTAGCCATGGAACTGTACACCAAGAAGGGTTCGATGCTTTTGGGAAAAGGGCCGGAGATGAAACAAGCGAGAAGAGAGACAACTTTTCTTCCCTTTCCCTCCCTTCAGGCATTTGGTTCATCTCCAATACTTTGCACCTCAATCTGCTCCTGACGACTCAATCATGGCAGGCTACTGTTCTACTACCAGTGGCAATGCCTTTTTGTAACTCATCAAGGTGCTCATTCTTCAAAAGAATTTGTGCAGTGACACCAAACTAACTGGCCATATTAGGACAGAAACTGTCCTAATTCCACCAGGAGTGGCTGGGTAACAGCGAGAGACAAACCCGATTGGTACGACATCCCAGCCTGGGACTCTGTCTCCCAGCCGAGAGTGGCTAAATAGAGACCCTGATCAATTCTGGAGCCCTCCTGTGTGTGGCTCATTACCACACCACAGGCTGCATTTCTGGAACTCACAAACTTGAAAGAGATTGGGGGGTGGAATCTTTGCACAGAAGGCGGTTAGTTAGTGTTATGTTTGAGTCTTTTCTACCCTTACTCGAGATATTTCTGGGCCTCCATACTTAAGGAGTTATACTTATAGGCAAGTCAAAATCCCCATACGTAAATATCTTCCCAAGAATCACAGCACAAGAGGCTGCCATTCGGCCTGTCATGGCTGTGCCAATTAGTCTCACTCCCTCTGCTCTTTCCCCATAGCCCTACAAATCTTTCCTTTTCAAGTATTTATCCATTCCCTTATGAAAGTTACTGTTGAATCTGTTTCCCCAACACTTTCAGGCAGTGCATCCCAGATCACAACAACTCGCTGCGTAAATTAAACAGGAATTATCCTATACCTCCATAGGATTTCCATGTCTGATGAGCAAACATCAGAACTTCATACCTCAATTTAAGTTGTAAGCAAATTTATTTTACAAAATATGAACAAGCGAATAACTAAATGCTAGAATACATGCTTAAACATTCACTCCCTCCACCACCGGGGCTGCAGTGTGTACCATCTACAAGATGCACTGCAGTATCTCGCCAAGGCTTCTTTGACGGCACCTCGCAAACCAGTGACCTCTACCACCTGGAAGGACAAGGGCAGCAGGCCCATGGGAACACCACCACCTCCAAGTTCCCCTACAAGTCACACACCATCCTGACTTGGAAATATATCGCCGTTCCTTCATTGTTGCTGGGTCAAAATTCTGGAACTCCCTCCCTAACAGCACTGTGGGAGCACCTTCACCACATGGACGGCAGCGGTTCAAGAAGGTGGCTCACCACCACCTTCTCAAGGACAATTAGGGATGGGCAATAAATGCTGAACTTGCCAGTGAATGAATAAAAAAAAACTTAATATAAATCCTAGCTCCTCAAAGGATAAATAAATGGTCAATTTTGTAGAATTCTTTTAACATGCAGCATTTCTTTACTTTTTAACCACTGCAGGAGCTCATGCTGGCTTTAACAAATTGAGAAATCTAATCAAAAATTCGAACAGCTGCAGCACCTTAAATATTCCAAGAAACAGTGACCAGTACATCCTGGATTTGTATAACTCTCACAAATTGTCGTACATACAACTGTGTAACTGATCAAATCCTGCAACCTGTTTGGTTAGAAGAAGCAAGGCTCCGCACGTTTTTGCAGGCAACCAAACAAAACTTGAAACACTGCTACCAAGTTAAGCTTGGCAAAAAGATTTTGACGACAGCTAGCTTTTAAACATCTTGTGTAATTGTGGCAAGGTTTAACAGAGCAGCCACCAAAATCAAACTAAAAAAAAATTGCATCAGTTACAAAGTACAAACCACTGTTGGAAGTACTCCATCAATTCTTTTAAAATGGATATTGTTGCTTTGACGAACAGCCGGGAGCAAGCAAGAGAGATAGTGTGATTAGAGAGGTGCCCATGGCAAAAGTCTTGATGGACAAAATGAACTGTTTCCATACAGTGACATTCTATGATTTAATCACAGCCATTGAAAGGAGGTTTGTCACAAATAGTTTCAATTGCAGAGGACCCCAACATATTGTGCTGGTGACAATCTTGGGTAACTCTGAACTTGTGGGCAACAACACACATTTATATAACGCCTTTAACATAGTAAAGCACCCCCAAAGCGCTTCACAGGAGTGTAATCTGACAAAAATTGACACCGAGTCACAGAAGACATTACGACAGGTGACCAAATGTTTAGTCAAAGCAGTTGGTTTTAAGCAGCGTCTTAAAGGAGAGAGTGGTGAAGAGGCAAAAAGGTTTGGGGAGGGAATTCCAGAGCTTAGGGTCTAGAAGGCTGAAGGCACAGCCGCCATGGTAGGGCAAAGGTAGTGGGAGATGCAGAAGAGGCCTGGATCAGATCAGTAACCAATTCTGAACTTACAACTCTAGCAGTGGTGTGAAGCAGTTCCACCATTCACAGACACTACAATTCTAGTGTGAATGCAGCCTCGGAAAGCATGACACTGAATCTCAAACCAGTATCGGCAAACATTTAGTTTGCAGCTCTTTGAACAGGAACCTGCCAGCCTGCTTTTCAGAATTCACAACATACAATGCAACAGGACTTAAATTTACTTTGAATTTGAGCTCCCCCCACACCCGGAAAGGATCAGATGGCCATTATAGATTTTTTAAAAAGCTGCTCCATTCAGCAAGGCAATAGATCAGAATTCAAAATCGCCTTTTTTTTAAAAAGTTAATTGAAGTGTATCAATCATGAACCTAAAGTTACAGGTAATTATTTAAAATTTTGTTTTTTGCAAACACCAATTTTGGAATTGACAGTACTGTAGTCTGAAAGCTAAAAGCCATATTCCTACCCCAAAGTACTGTGAGCTGAACATTATACCAGGCTAAATGCACAAAAGTTACTTCCTTTATATAATCAGCAGCCTTTGAAGCATTTCAAGAAAGAAAATTCCTTCCACAACCAACAGAGCTACAAACAGGCTTCACTAAGTGAGCTACTGTGCTGTTACAGGAGGCCAATAAAAGGGCAGAGCTGATTTTGCGAATGCTTAGTTTCTCTTCCAACTCATTATGGCACCATATTACCGTATATGGAATAGGGATCCCCAAAGTGGAGCCCAGATTTACATCAGTTTAACATGCCATTATAACAATACCTGGAATTCAAATGGATATGCATTACCATTGGCTGTCATTTTGCCAGACAGACATTCAGTGCTTAATACGATTTTAGACGAGACAGAACTGCTTGTACAGTACAAGACAGAGATCAGAACGCTGATTAAAAACATCGAAACAAATAACAAATGGTGAAGCATTCCGCCTTTTCCTACTCATTAGGATACTCAACACTTCTCAGTAGGGTAGGAACGTTGCGAGGGTTTGTGCTACCCCGCGACCGTGCCTGCCTCTGAACAAAAGTGGCTGAAGACAATGGCCCAGATTTTGCGGTCAGCGGCGAAGTGATGGTGCTCGCCGCTGACCTCGAAGAAAGCTGCCCACAAAGATCTAGCGATCTCTGCGGCATGGATTTCACCTCCCCCGACGTAAATTTGAATCGGGCGCCAGGTCTGGGGGGGGGGGTCTCCAACGTCCAGCAGTGATGTCATCAAGCTGTCTAAGTAGCCAATCACATTGAAGAATTCTCAGACAGCAAACCAGGAAGTGCTCCAGAACTAGTCATGCCTCTAACCAAGCTGTTCCAGTACAGCTACAACATTGGCATCTACCAGACAACGTGGAAAATTACCCAATGTGTTTTGACCATAAAAAGCACAATTAGCACCTTATGAGTGCACTCAATCATCAACAGTGCTACCAAGGGGCACTTAATCAATAACCTGCTCGCCGATGCTCAGTTCCGCCAGAATCACTTGGTTCCAAACCCCATTACAACCTTGGTCCAAACATGGACACGAGCTGAATTTCAAAAGTGACGCGAGATTGACTGCTCTCGACATCAAGGCAGCATTCAACCGAGTGTGGCACCAAGGAGCCCCAGTGAAACTGAAGTCAATGGAGATCAGGGGGAAACTCAGTGGCTGGAGTCATTCCAGGCACGAAGCAAGATAGTCGAAGATCAATCAGCTCAGCCCCTGAACATTGTTGCAGGAGTCCCTCAGGGTAGTGTCCTAGACACAACTATCTTCTGCTGCTTCATTAACGACATTCCCTCAATAAGGTTAGAAGTGGAGCTGTTTGCTGATGATTGCAGTGTTCAGCTCCATTCTCAATTCCTCAGATAATGAAACAGCCCATACCTACATGCAGCAAGACCTAGACAATATCCAGGCTTGGGCTGAAGAGTGGCAAGTAACATTCACACCACACAAGTATCAGACAATGATCATCTCCAACGAGAGAGAGCCTAACCATCTCCCCTTGACAATCAATGGTATTACCATAACCAAGTACCCCACCATCAACATTTTGGGGGTCACCATTGACCAGAAACGCAACTTGAACAGCCATATAAAAGTTGGTCAAAGAGGTAGGTTTTAAGGAGCATCTTAAAGGAGGAAAGTGAGGTAGAGAGGCAGAGGTGTTTAGGGAGGGAATTCCAGAGCTTAGGGCCCAGGCAGTTGAAGGCACAGCCGCCAATGATGGAGCAATTAAAATTGGGGATGCTCAAGATGCCAGAATTGGAGGAGCGCAGATATCTGAAGATTGTAGGGCTGGAGGAGATTAGAGATATGGAGGGACGAGGCGATGGGAGGGATTTGAAAACAAGGATGAGAATTGTAAAATCGAGGCGTTTCTTAACCAGGAGCCAATGTAGGTCAGCGAGCACAGGGATGATGGGTGAACGGGACTTGGTGAGAGTTGAGACACGGGCAGCAGTTTTGGATGACCTCAAGTTTAGAGAGGATAGAAAATGAGAGTCCAACCAGGAGTGCGTTGGAATAGTCCAGTCTAGAGCTAACTAAGGTATGCACGAAGGTTTCAGCAGCAAATGAGCTGAGGCAGGGGAGGAGTTGGACGATGTTACGGAGGTGGAAATAGGCCGTTTTAGTGATGGCGTGGATATGTGGTCGAGCTCATATCTCAGAGTCAAATACCACACCAGGTTGTGAAGGTCTAGTTCAGCCTCAGACAGTATCCAGGGAGAGGAATGGGGTCATAAGAACATAAGAAATAGAAGCAGGAGTAAGCCATTAGGCCCTTCGAGCCTGCTCCGCCATTCAATGAGATCATGGCTGATCTTCTGCCTCAACTCCATTCATCGGCCCTATCGCCATACCCCTTGATGCCCTTACTAGTCAGTAATCTATGGGTCAGTGGCTAGGGAACAGAGTGTGTGGTGGGGACCGAAAACAATGGCTTCGGTCTTCCGGTATTTAATTGGGAGGAAATTTTTGCTCATCCAGTACTGGATGTCGGACAAGCAGTCTGACAATTTAGAGACAGTGGAGGGGGTCGAGAGAAGTGGTGGTGAGGTAGAACTGGGAGTCGTCAGCGTACATATGGAAGCTAACGGTGTGTTTTCGGTTGATGTCGCCGAGGGGCAGCATGTAGATGATAAATAGGAGGGGGCCAAGGATAGATCCTTGGAGGACACCAGAGGTAAGGAGCAGGAAGGGAAGCCATTGCAGAGGATTCTCTGGCTACGACTGGATAGATATGAATGAAACCAGGCGAGTGCAGTCCCAACCAGCTGGATGACCGTGGAGAGGCATTGGAGGAGGATGGCGTGGTCAACCGTGTCAAAGGCTGCAGACAGGTTGAGAAGGAAGAGGAGGGATAGTTTACCACTGTCAGTGTCACATAAGCTGTCATTTATGACTTGGCTTAGAGTTAAACATCTACTCCCTCCACCACCGGCATACCGTAGCTGCAGTGTGTGCTATCTACAAGATGCACGGTAAAGAGTCACCTGGTTTTGATTTTAACAACATTTATATCGCGCCTTTAACATATAGAACAATCTCGAGGCATTTCACTGAAACAAACAAAAACCGACAGTTAAGTTTTTCAGTTTTATACGAATAAAAGATACAGCAATTCAGAAATGCAGCTACCACTCTGGAAGGTGATGACATACAACCTTCAGCTATTATACTACAGTACTCGTTGAGAACGCTAATCAGCTGAAGTGCTCTGTTGCACTGTTCCCTGTGCATGGTTTTCTAATCAAATCAGACACTCAGACCTCCAATCAAGAGCATTCAAATGCTGGTTAAATTTTAATGCTGGTCACAAGCCAACGGTTATAACTGCCTTTGGTAGGCACCAAATAAAGCAGTGAGCTTGCTTTTTTAAAGAGTGCGTTTTTATTTTGAAAAAGGGATAGGAAATATTGCATCCTAAAGAGTCATACAGACTGCATTGAAAAAATCATTTTTACCAGCCCAAAACTGAAACTAAAATCAGCCTGAGCAACCTCAATCAGTGCTTAATCTATAAAGTGCAAACATCTCTAGATATTAACTGATCGGCTCAGTGGTAGCATTCCCATCCGCGTCAAAAGGTGCAGGGTCCGAACCCGCCCCAGACAGTCCAGGTGAGTGGAAACAGGAGCTCTGGCTCAGAATTCTGGGGTGATATCCAATCGGGATACTCGCGTCCAATGTTCCCGTTTAGCTGTGCAGCCGTCTGAAGCTCCCACGCAGACCGTTTGCTGGTTTCTCAATGGAAAAACCGAAGTCTGAATGGGCCGTGCGCCCCCAAAATAATTTACAGGGAACATTGCTCGCGTCCGGTGGGCGTGGGTGAAAATTGTCCCTGGAATTATCTTGATCACAAGAACAGTGAATGTAAATGGAATTGGAATCTACACAATATCGACAGACATTGCACAAGCTATTTACCATTTCTGATAGAAGCATACACAGACCCATGGAAATCACTTTTTTTCTGTTTGTGGGGAGAATAGTCAATGTACAAGAGACAAATTTCAAATTTCTCATTCCCCAAAAGAATTACAGAATAGTGAAACTTAAGGTCATATGATAGGACAATGAAGTATTCTCATACAAGGAGAGAGGACCTTGTAAAACTGATTCAGACTGGCTTGGAAACACTAAGTACTGTAGAAAGTGGAAGCAACTACAAATCAATAACTCAACTCGCATGAAGATTGAATTTTGAAAGATTTAACCTTAATGTTGCTTCATTATGAGCAAGCAATCAGCAAGGCAACAAAATGCTGTTAGCCCATCGCAACATCGATTTAACAGACTCATTCTGCAGGGTATGATTTTTCTGGAAGTTTAAGATCAATGGCAAATACCTCAAGTCAGGGTAAGAAAATAACTTGAGATTCTACCCAGTAGTCAAACAGCAGGTTTTTTTTTTTTAAATATACATTTTATGTATGCTATGCCCACTATTTTCAGTAGTTAAAAATGGTATCGGTATTCGCTTCAGTACCATAGTGTTCACAAAACTGCAGCCCGAACAATCAGTGAAAGGAGATGGAAATCTCCCAATGATGGTTGATTCGAGTCAAACCAGGCTAAAACAGAACACAGTAAGTTAAGTTTTAGTAGTTTCCCCAGGTAGCATGGGTTTGCCGCAGCATGAAACTACTTTAACACTGTGTGTTAATTTAAAGCAAATACGAGGGAATTCAAACTGAACCAAGATCACTGGCTAAAGTGAATTTTATCCCCAGTATAAACTAGTTACAGCCGAAGTCCAAATGTTCAAGCGGCCAACCTAAAAGCAGCAGCGCTGGTTAGGCCACAACTGGAGTATTGCGTCCAGTTCTGGTCACCACACTTTAGGAAGGATGTGAAAGCCCTTGAGAGGGTGCAGAGGAGATTTACCAGAATGGTTCCGGGGATGGGGGATCTTAGCTACAAGGACAGGTTGGAGAAGCTGGATTTGTTTTCATTAGAGCAAAGGAGGTTGAGGGGTGATTTGATAGAGGTGTACAAGATTATGACGGGTTTGGATAGGCTCGACGAGGAAAGGCTGTACCCACTAGTTGATGGTACAAGGATTGGGGGACACAGATTTAAGGTTTTGGGCAAGAGATACAGGGGGGATGCGAGGGGATCCTTTTTTACGCAGCGAATGGCGAGGACCTGGAATTCGCTGCCGACGGAAGTGGTGGAAACAGAGACACTCAATGTTTTCAAGGGGAGACTGGATAGGCACTTGAGGGAAATAAACTTGCAGGGCTACGGGAATAGAGCGGGGGAATGGGACTGACTGGAATGCTCTAGAGAGAGCTGGCACGGACTCGATGGGCCGAATGGCCTCCTTCTGTGCCATATCACTCAATGACTATGACTATGACAGAAACATGGCAGCAGTTCATCTGCACACTCTGCAGAGAAGTAGTGCACAGGCTAAAGAGAACATTTTTAAGAAGTATAATTACATGGGGCAGGTGAGAAGAGGAGCACTTTAAAAGTCCTTTCCCACCTATCCCCAAATAACTCAGATTTCCCCCCTTTATCTCGAATGTCAGAACCTCCAAAGAGTAGAAACCCACTTGGATGACACTTCCAAGACACTGCGTCAGCCGTGGCTCAGTGGGTTGCACCCTCGCCTCTGAATCAGAAGGTTGCGGGTTCAAGTCCCACTCCAGAGACTTGAGCACAAAAGTCTAGGCTGACACACCAGCTGAGGGAGTGCTGCACTGTTGGAGGTGCCATCTTTCGGATGAGATGTTAAACTGAGGTCCCATCTGCTCTCTCAGGTGGACGCAAAAGATCCCACGACACTAATTAGAAGAGCAGGGGAATTATCCCCAATGTCCTGGCCAATATTTATCCCTTAATCAGCATCACTAAAACAGATTATCGAGTCATTATCACATTGCTGTTTGTGGGATCTGCTGTATGCAAATTAGCTGCCACATTTCCTACATTACAACAGCGACTACCTTCAAAAAGTACTTAATTGGCTGAAAAGCGCTTTGGGACGTCCGGTGGTCGTGAAAGGGCGATACAAATGCAAGTCTTTCTTTTTTTCTATTTCGAATGAGTCCAATGATATCCTACTACCAGAGGCTTGAGTGGGATTGGGCAAATTCCTGCTCCTCCATGCCAACTCAAACATGAAAGTAAAGTTTGGTATGGAGTACAAGTCATTAGATAGCCTTCATTGCCCCTCAATATTTTGGAGGGAAGGTAGTACACTTCACATTTTAAAAAATTGGGAGAAAGATGATGATTTTGTTGGAGGGATGGAGGTTAGAGGAAGAGGGGGAAATTTAAGTCAACACCTTTTGGTACCCTTCCACATTGAACTCTTATTACCCTCCAGTAGAGAAAGCACCAACATTTTTCCTGGACACATTCACAAACCGTTTCTGATTAGATAAAAACGAAGGGTACATCCCAGATGCCAGTTCTGATGGAACTCCTCACTTTGCTGCAAAGAAAGGGAACCATCCCCATGGCCAAAAGTGAAGTTTGCACCCAATTCGCAAACTAGAAGCGCTACTGCAAGCCAAAAATATTCAACAGCTCACTAATGAAATTAGTGAACAAAATTGAATCATTGCCACGATTTGTTTTTGCTGGGAACATTAGCAACTTAGTTTTACTGATTCTCTACGACCCTGCACTCACCAAAGCTGCTAGATGTACAAAATGTCAGCAGTCATATGGAGACCAATAAATTTTTTGCGCTTCCCCAAAGCAGTTTTGTTATTCATCACAAGATCTAATACAAGGGTCGCTTGCAGCCCTGGAAAACCAGCCCATAAAGCCGAGACACCTCTATGCTATTTGTGCTTACATTTCTTACTCGATGGTTTGTCCGGTTTGAATTAGGTGGGTCTGGAGGTGATTTTGTAGGTTTATAAATCCTAAATGAGAATACCAAAATCTATTAGTATCTGCAGTTCTGTTAGCATTGATTTACACTTTAATACGAGGCTCACAAGGCACGATGGTTTGCACCCTTTAAGGCATAACCTTGGTCATGCCAGGTTTAAGATTTGCCCCAGTAAATTGGTCCTGTTGCAATTCTTAAAACAATCGCGTTTGACATTGTTGTCAAAGCTAATAGATGGCTTACATTTCTGCAGAATCTTCAAATCCGGCTCTTTGACCAAACTTTTGGTCACCTGTTTTAATATCTCCTCCTTTGTCTCGTCGTCAATTTTGGTCTGATTACGCTCCTGTAAAGAGCTTTGGGACATTTCACTACTTTAAAGGCGCTGTATAAATGCATGTTGTTGTTAAACTTTAGAGCTAGTGCTGCCTACAAGTTCAGAGTTACCCATGATAGAGAAATGACTAGACATTTTTGCAGTGTTGTTACTATTTAGCATTTGATGCCAATATGCGATAGGAGAAAAGCCTATTTAAGCCAAAGTGCTTCTTGTGCAATATTTTTAATTCACAATCTCAAATTGCTCCAGCACCAATACCTCACCCTACTACTACACAGCTCAAAGTGCTCAGTCCAGACAAGCTAAATTTGGAAGGGCAAAATCTATACTTATACTGCTGAGTGTTTGGAATAGTTCAAGTGGACATGTTTGTGCACCGTTACAGTTGTCTGAAATGCGAGTGGAAAAAATGCCTACAATGCAGCTGCTTGAGAATTTCTCAAGCCCATCATTTCACCTTAATGAAATCTTATTCACATTGAATATATGTGATCACTTTATTCAAATTAACTAATACAGGAGCCGGATGAAAAAGAATATGCGCACGCCAAATAGATAGCCTGACAAATATAATGGTCAGTATTGTTTGCAGAGTTGTAATGTGCCAGTCACATTTATTATAACACTGCAATATAAATGGGAAGCACAAGCAGGTCACTAGATGCAGAGACCATCGTCAAACAAGGTGACTTTGTTGTCTACTGCTGGTAGCCAACTGCTGCTTGTGCCAAATGCAAATCACCACGTTACTCTGGCCTCAGCCAGTTTGAACTCTCAACCAATCCTATATATGCCAGGAATGTAATTCCCAGACTGTTGGTCTGTCCGGAAATTTTCATTGACAATAGCAAAAGTCCGCTGGCTGACATAATTGAACACAATGTCGTTACAACATGCATTTATATAGCACCTTCAACATCCCAAGATGCTTCACAGAGGTCGAAGGGGAAAACAATTGATCGAGAAAACAAAGGAGATATTCGGCGGATGAACAAAAGCTTGGTCAGAGATAGGTTTTAAGGAGGTTCTTAAAGGACGATAGAGAGGTGGAGGGATTCAGGGAAGGAATTCCAGCGCATGCAGTCCAAGGTGGCTGAAGGTACGGCCACCAACAAAGAGGTCAAAGAGATGGGTGTGCTCAGGAAGCTGTAGTATGAGAAATGGAGATCGGGGCGAGGGGAAAGGGGCAAGAGGGCGGTTGCATTGCTGGTTGGAAATTAGAGATAGGAAGAGGCATAGCTATGGATGAATTTAAACACAAGGGTGAGAATTTTTAGTTTGAGGTGTTGGGGGTCTGACAGTCAATGCAGTGAGGACAAGAGTGATGGGCAAGTGGGACTTGGTGCGTGATGGCATACGGGCAGCAGAGTTTTGGGTGAGCGGAAACAGAGGGTGAAGGATGAAATGTCAATCTAAAGTGCATTGGAATAGTCAGAGTCTGGAGGTGACTAAAGCATGGATATGGGTTTGAATGGCAGTTGGGCTGGGGGAGAGGTAGAGGTGGGAGATGTTGTGCAGGTGGAAGCAGACAGTATTTTTAATAGAGAGGACATTGGGTCAGAAGCTCAGCTCAATGTCTTCCCAATGTTTAGCTAGGTTAAACTGCAGCTCATCCAAACCTGGATGTGGGACAAGCAATCTGACAACACAAAGGCAGTGGAGGGAGAGGGACAGGTAGAGCTGGGTGTCAGCAGCATATGTGTGAAAGCTGACCCCCATGTCTGCAGAGAACGTCAGCGAGGGACAACATGCAGATGAGGAAGAGATGGTCAAGAATGGATCCTTGGGCGACTCCTTAAGTAACAGTGCAGGGGTGGGTGGGAGCCATTGACTACAGCGACTGTACATGCACCATGGTTCCAATGTTGCTGCCAGTTCTAGAAACCAGCCCCACAATGTATCTAGGGTACATAAGGAACAAGGGCAGCTGTACTACATGGCTGCAACATGAACAAAACATAGATTTAGATCTGGACGGTGCTTCAAATTTTTGATAGCCACATCTTGCTGCATTTACAAGGAACGGGATTTGATATCAGAGGGGCTACTGCTCCCGGCTGTCCAACAGGAAAACAAATGTGTACATACAGTTGAAATGTTAAGATTATGGAATTACACCTCGTCATCCACATTCATTTAGGTCCCACCATAGCTTCATTGAGGGAGTGATCAGAAGGTATCAACCCTCAACATACATACACAAGATTAACAGAACTGTGATAGAAATCCAAACAGCACAGTTGGATGTGTTTACACACCTACTTCAGCAGTTTCCACTTCACTACGATCCTCAGTTGGGAGTGTAAACCTGGTCAAAGCAGAGATCTGACTCCCCATCAGCAGCTGGCAGTTTCAAATATGAACTACAGATCTCTAACCGCAATGCACACGCTGTCTCGAGCGGTTCCCACACAGCCTTGTAATGTTATGATATTAGGGTGTAATCCTTTGATGCAGCTTTGTAATGAAGAAAGGAGAATGGGTCAGGAAGAGTCGCTGCAAATCATCTCTGTAGACCCCCAGCGCAATTCCAGAGCGATTCACTATTTGCTGTGTGCATAACTGTGCCCTTAAATTCTTTGAGGCTTTCTTCCTTCTTTAGAAAGCAGAAGAACAAAGACTTGCAGTTATGCATTAAATACAACTAAAATACTATTTTAATACAGCTTTGAAGAAACCCTTCTATTGTATTTCAGTTTCTCTCATTAAGTGCTCTTTATGCTAAGGGCACCTTGGCACTGGAAGCACTAATGTAAAGATTATAACATAAAGCTGCCAAGATTTGCTTTTGCCACAGATTTCTAAAAAAAAAAGCAATGCTCCAGCAGCAGCTTTAGAAGAGTCACTGGTTGCAGCAAGGCTTACACAGGAAATTACACTTAATGACCCTCACTACAACCATGTTTCATCTACAGTCAAAAACAGGAAGTTATTGTCCATCACCAAATTATAGCACCAAACTATAGTACTATATCCCTTTTCAGACAAACTCTTCACAGAATCTATGCCTGGTCACCCAGCTTTTAAGGAAAAGTGTAAAACTAACATTTTACAAAACCAACATCGTACCCGAGATATTGTCGTTTGAAGACACAGCTCTTACGTGTTCAAACTCAAAAGAAAGGTTCTGTAATACAGCCAGACAAAATGTTCAGACCTTCAGGGGGAAGGGGAGCACGCAGTTTAGTAATAATGTTACAATATAATCTTAATATCGCAACACAAAAAACCATCACCTCGTTGGAACACTAAAGACCAACATCCTGCGACTACAGAATCAGCATTACAGTACAGGCTGGTCCGCTGACCTTTTTTACCCCAAAAGGTGAGCTTACGATACAAATGTACATAGCAGATTCCTAACAAAGAAAAAGTGTAAAACTAAAAGAAAATAGTTTAGTCATTGTTGTTCAAAGTGTACTCAAAGTTGAATTAGACAATCCGTCAACAGTGAGCTGGTTCTCCGAATACTTCTCCTGTCCAGTTATTTAAAGGTCTCAAAAAGCAGGAAGTTAATATTGCCTCACTTTCTATTGGTGGTGTCACATAATGGGTTCTGGGAGCCCATCAGTGCAAAATGGCAACATACCCCCCGGAGACCTTGGAGCACCCTCAAACCCAGATGGCCACTGCAACCAGTTCCAGTTCCCAGAAGCTGGCCGTGTGGGGGTTGAGGTGCTTGCACTGGCAGTTCTCAACGTACTGGTCTCATGCACCCTGTGGATACCCCAGATTTGTCAATAACGGCCGCCAGCAAGCACGAAAGAGCGGCATTTATATAGTGCCTTTCACAACCACCGGACGTCTCAAAGCGCCACACAGCCAGTGAAGTACTTTCGGAAGTGTAGTCACTGCTGTAATATGGGAAATGCAGCAGCCAATTTGCACACAGCAAGCTCCCACAAACAGCAATGTGATAATGACCAGATAATCTGTTTTGGTGATGTTGGTTGAGGGATATATTGGCCAGGACACCGGGGATAACTCCCCTGCTCTTCTTCGAAATAGTGCCATGGGATATTTTACGTCCACCTGAGAGCAAATGGGGCCTCGGTTTAACATCTCAGACGGCACCTCCGACAGTACAGTACTCCCTTAGCACTGTAATGTCAGCCGAGCTTTATGTGCTCAAGTCCCTGGCGTGGGACTTGAATCCACAACCTTCTGACTCAGAGGCGAGTGTGCTACCAACTGAGCCACAGCTGATACAGGAGATAAAAATATAAAAATGCAGCTCGTCTACAGTCACTCGGTGTAAAAATAGCTCACTGCACTGACAATACTGGCTTTGGACAATCGACTGGACTCCCCACACACGTAGCTGCATTCATCAGTGGCCTGCTGCTATATATAGTAATGTGCCACTTGGATACACCTTCAGTTACTGAGCACTGTTAGGAAGTTGCACTGTCACTCACGTGTTCAAGCACAAAGTCAAAGCAAGGACAAAATAAGAGTTAAAGTTACCAGAACCAATTCATACCTGATGATTTTACATGTTTGAAACGTATTTGTGCATCAATCTCTTCACACCATGAATTTCCTATTTTGGCTATGTTGTCTTCAATTTCTCTCTCTCCTCCCCCAGCCCCTATTTGCCCCTAAAGGCAGCATAACATGTGAGCCTGACCTTGTTCTCACCTGAAGGCCACACACATACACTTTCGAGCAGGTGTCACTGAATATAGACTAGAAGCGTCAATTAAATTTTACTCGCCCTAGCCCTAGAGCACTTTTTCAACTGCTAAACTCGCACAGACCAGGGACCGAGCCTACTGGTCTCTATTATTTACTGCTCCAGCTCTCAAACTAATGTTGACCTGATTCATTGGTGTAAAAGTTAACCCTGCAGCTTTTATATTGGCTGCCAGACAGTCATTGTAGTGCTGCACAATTTGAGCTCCTGTAACACGAGCACCAGATTTCGACACCATTTTCTTACTTGGAAAGAAAGACTTGAATTTATGTAACGCTATTCATGACCTCAGGACGTCCCAAACTACTTTACAGCCAATGAAGTACTTTTTGAAGTGTAGTCACTGTTGTACGGTGGGAAACGCAGCAGCCAATTTGCGCACAGCAAACTCCAACAAACAGCAATCTGTTTTAGTGATGTTGATTGAGGGATAAATATTGGCCAGGACACCGGAGATAACTCCCCTACTCTTATTCAAAACAGTGCCCTGGGAGCTTTTACGTCCATCCGAGAGAGCAGATGGGGCCTCAGTTTAACATCTCATCCGAAAGATGACAGCTCCGACAGTGCAGTACGCCCTCAATACTGCACTAGGAGTGTCAGCCTAGACTTTTGTGCTCAAGTCTCTGGAGTGGGACTCCACACCTTCTGACTCCGAGGCGAGAGTGCTACCAACTGAGCCTTTTTAAAAAATTGTCAATGGTTACGCCCTTAGGTGAGCAACGCTGGGCTTGGGGGAAGTTCAAAAACCAACGTCCCCCGCTCCCTCTGCTCTACTCCAATGATGTGCCATAACACCAAGCTCATTAGTGCATCACAACACGGACTGCAAGTTATCAGCTTGGTTCAGTTGGCAGCATTTTTATTCAGTCAGAAGGTTGTGGGTTTGAGCGCATTGTCAAGGCTAACATGCCAGTACAATTGCGGGGAAGCGCTGCATTACCGTCCGGTTAAACCGAGGCCCTGCCGAATTGCTTCGTGGACATGTCCCATGACACTACCAAAGCAGAGCCACGAGTTCTCCTGATGTTCGGGGCCAATGTTCTTCCCTAAATCAACAGTACCAGAAATAGATTAACTGGTCATTAATCATTGTTTGTTAAAGCTTGCTTTGTCCAAAATTACTGCTACGTTCACCTTGTTAAAGCTTGCTTTGTCCAAAATTACTGCTATGTTCACCTACACACCAAGAGTGGCTGCACTTCAAAGTAATTCATTGTGTGAAGTATTTTTGAGATGTTTGAGGGACGTGCTAAGTGACCATACAAATGCAAGTTCTTTCTTACCCCAGTGTGACGTTGCCATATCCCACAACTCTAAATGACACACCAATTAGGGTTGAATTATGGGTAGTTCTGTGGCACAGACTTGAACCAGTTTACAGTGAAGTGCAAATTTCCATCAGACACCATAAATTACAGAAATATTGGTGACCATTTCAATTTGACATCCTATGCCGGTGGTATGCACCAGCTTGTGTCACATTCCTGAACAGTGAATATATTGAAAGTCACTGTCAGTTGCCCTTGAACAATTACACAGTCCCATTTCTAATGAAAAATATTAATCTTTTTCCTCTCGCCTTCTCATATTGGTAAAACTGCTTAGGACTGCAAATGGCCTTTGGTACCATTGCCCTAAGTCAAGCATCATGGCACAGACACCTTAGCAGCTTCCACTGCTGCTCGACCCAATCTAAGGGCATTGACAAAACTAGCCTGGCCTGGCTGGCTTGCCTGCTGATCTTTCCCTTCGCTTTGGAGGGGCTTCTCCAGTTAGGATTACGCGGTTGTGTCTTCACTCAGTAGTTTTACTATGTCCCAGGGTCTTAAAAGAAGTGGCTGCAGAGATAGTGGATGCATTAGTTGCAATATACCAAAATTCCCTGGACTCTCGAGAGGTCCCAGTGGATTGGAAAACCGCAAACGTAACACCCCTATTTAAGAAAGGAGGGAGACAGAAAGCAGGAAACTATAGACCAGTTAGCCTAACATCTGTCGTTGGGAAAATGCTGGAGTCCTTCATTAAGGAAGCAGTAGCAGGGCATTTGGAAAATCATAATGCAGTCAAGCAGAGTCAGCATGGTTTTATGAAAGGGAAATCAAGTTTAACAAATTTGCTGGGGTTCTTTGAGGATGTAGCGAGCAGGGTGGATAAGGGGGAGCCAGTGGATGTGGTGTATTTGGATTTCCAGAAGGCATTCGATAAGGTGCCACATAAAAGGTTACTGCATAAGATAAGAGCTCACGGAGTTGGGGGTAATATATTAGCATGGATAGAGAATTGGCTAACTAACAGAAAGCAGAGAGTCGGGATAAATGGGTCATTTTCCGGTTGGCAAACGGTAACTAGTGGGGTGCCACAGGGATTAGTGCTGGGCCCTCAACTATTTACAATCTACATTAATGACTGAGATGAAGGGACCGAGTGTACTGTAGCCAAGTTTGCAGATGATACAAAGATGGGTGGGAAAGCAAGTTGTGCAGAGGACTCAAAAAATCTTCAAAGGGATATAGACAGGCTAAGTGAGTGGGCAAACATTTCGCAAATGGAGTATAATGTGGGAAAGTGTGAGGTTATCCACTTTGGCAGGAAAAATAAAAAAGCAAATTATTTAAATGGAGAGATATTACAAAATGCTACAGTTCAGAGGGACCTGGGGGATCCTTGTGCATGAAACACAGAAAGTTAGCATGCAGTAATCAAAAAGGCAAATGGAATGTTGGCCTTTATTGCAAGGGGGTTGGAGTATAAAAGCAGGGAAGTCCTGCTACAACTGTACAGGGTATTGGTGAGACCACACCTTGAGTACTGCGGGCAGTTTTGGTCTCTTTATTTAAAGAAGGATATACTTGTATTGGAGGCAGTTCAGAGACGATTCACTTGGTTGATTCCGGAGATGAGAAGGTTGACTTATGAAGAAAGGTTGAGCCTATACTCATTGGAATGCAGAAAAATTAGAGGTGATCTTATTGAAACATGTAAGATCCTGAGGGAGCTCGACAAGGTAGATGCAGGGAGGATGTTTCCCCTCGTGGGGAAATCTAGAACTCGGGGGCACAGTTTCAGAATAAAGGGTCGCCCTTTTAGTACTGAGATGAGGAGGAATTTCTTCTTTCAGAGGGTCGTAAATCTGTGGAATTCTCTGCCCCAGAGAGCTGTGGAGGCTGGGTCATTAAATACATTTAAGGTGGAGATAGACAGATTTTTGCAAGATAAGGGAGTGAAGGGTTATGGGGAGCGGGCAGGGAAGTGGCTTTGAGCCCAAGATCAGCCATGATCTTACTGAATGGCAGAGCAGGCTCGAGGGGCCAAGTGGCCTATTCCTGCTCCTATTTCTTATGTTCTTACGTTAACAGAAACAATGCCTGGGGCTTACGTCCCCTTTTTTGTGTCCTCTGTAAACCGGACAGAGCTTCCCGTTTCCAGCATGATCTTGTATGCAGTGGATAACAAAGGCAGTGGACCAGTCACAAAACAGACCACGCAAGACACTCGTTTTTTTTGCTGATCTAGTTTGTGGGGAAAGCAGTTACAGTGAAACTGCTGCTAGCTTTTCCCACACTGGTTTGTGCAGCTTGTACGATGCAAAAACCTTTCATACTGTGCTGAGAACGTGCATGAAGAGCCCCAAATGTTTCACACGGTGAGGACTCTCTCCCATAAACTAGACGGAAGCCGACATATTGACAACAGGGTTTTCCGGTCACATTTTTTAAAAAACAAACATCATGTTGATGTCAGGATGGGAACAATCTATATGGGAGCATTGAGCAAAAATGCAATACATTCTGCAAGCTGAGATGAAACCAAACATATTCAGGGTCTTCCTCACGCTACTACCAATAATGTGTGCCCTTTCCAGGACAGTGTTATAAACCCATTAGTGCATTCAACCATTTGTAAGAACATTGCAAAGAGCTCTGAAATGTATGTCGCAACTGATTTTCCATCCGGAGGCTAGTTTGCAATGTAATGATTTTGATTCTGTAACGGGATTTTCTATTTATGTTCCAATAATGAATAAACCTCGATATATTAAAGTATCAACAGGTATCCCATTCGCTTCCCAGATCAAGGGCATCTCCTCTCTTAGTTGCAGGACCATACAGCCAAGCAATTCCAGTACAGCTACAACACTGGCATCTATCTGACAATGTGGAAAACTGCCGAGGTATGTCCTGTCCACAAAAAGCAGGACAAATCCAACCCGGCCAATTACCGCCCAATCAATCTACTCTCAATTATCAGTAAAGTGATGGAAGGTGTCATCGACAGTGCTATTAAGCGGCACTTACTCACCGATAACCTGCTCACTGATGCCCACTTAGGGTTCCGCCAAGACCACTCTGCTCCCGACCTCATTTCAGCCTTGCTCCAAACAGGGACAAAGGAGCTGAATTCCAGAGGTAAGGTGAGAGTGACTGTCCTGGACATCAAGGTAGCATTTGACCGAGTGTGGCATCAAGGAGCCCCAGTAAAACTGAAGTCAATGGGAATCGGGGGGGGGGGGGGGGGGGGGGGGGAACGCTCCAGTGGCTGGAGTCATACCTAGCACAAAGGAAGATGGTTGCGGTGGTTGAAGGTCAATCATCACAGCCCCTGGACATCGCTGCAGGAGTTCCTCAGGGCAGTGTCCTGGGCCCAACCATCTTCAGCTGCTTCATCAATGACCTTCCCTCCAACATAAGGTCAGAAATGGGGATGTTCGCTGATGACTGCAGTGTTCAGCGCCATACACAACTCCTCAGATAATGAAGCAGTCCATGCCCACATGCAACAAGACCTGGACGATGTTCAGGCTTGGACTGGTAAGTGGCAGGTAACATTCGCGCCACACAATGACTATCTCCAACAAGCAAGAGTTGACACACCTCCCCTTGACATTCAACGGCATTACCATCGCCGAATCCCCCACCATCAACATCCTGGGAGTCACCATTAACCAGAAACTTAACTGGACCAGCCACATAAATACTGTGGCAACAAGAGCAGGTCAGAGGCTAGGTATTCTGTAGAGAGTGTCTCACCTCCTGACTCCCCAAAGCCTTTCCACCATCTACAAGGCACAAGTCAGGAGTGGGATGGAATACTCTCCACTTGCCTAGATGAGTGCAGCTCCAACAACACTCGAAGCTCAACCCCATCCAAAACAAAGCAGCCCTGCTTGATTGGCACCCCATCCACCACCTTAAACATTCACTCCCTCCACCACCGGTGTACCGTGGCTGCAGTGTGTACCATCTACAAAATGCACTGCAGCAACTCGCCAAGGCCTCTTCAGCAGCACCTCCCAAACCCGCGACCTCTTCCACCTCGAAGGACATGGGCAGCAGGCGCATGGGAACACCACCACCTTCAAGTTCCCCTCCAAGTCACACACCATCCTGACTAGGAAGTATATCGCCGATCCTTCATCGTCACTGGGTCAAAATCCTGGAACTCCCTACCTAACAGCACTGTGGGAGTACCTTCACCACACGGACTGCAGCGGCGGCTCACCACGACCTTCTCAAGGGTAATTAGGGATGGGCAATAAATGCTGGCCTTGCCAGCGACACCCACATCCCATAAACGAATTTTTAAAAATACAAAACAAAATGGAGGTTTGGAGACGACTCATTCCTCAGCCAGCAATGATTCTAGAGTATGTGCCGTTTCTTCCTTGGTCTCCTATGCACTAAATGTATGCCGGTTGTTTGACTAGTCTTGGGAATACAGTGCCAACTAGAATACAGCAACCTCACCCTTGCGCATGTACTGTAAACATTTGTTCACGGGCCTTAAGCAACATTGGCAAAGCCGCAGGTTTTGCCCATCCACAGTTGCCCAGAGGTGGTCGTGGCAAGCTTGAACTACTACAGTTCTTTTGGTGATGGGGCTCCCAAGATGGTGTTGGGTCAGGAATTTCAGGATACTGAAATCAGTGACAATGAAAGAACAGTGATATATGGCCCAAGTTAGGATGGTGTGCGACTTGGAGGAAAACTTGGGAGGTGATGGCGATCCGGTGACATTGCTTCTCTTATTCTTCTTGATACCAGAGATCACATGGGAAGGAGCTCCCATCAAAGTAACCTTGGTGAGTTGCTGCAGGGCATCCTGTAGATTGAATATACAGTTCAGCAGTCACTGTGTCAATGATGGAGGAGATGAATGTTGCAAGCAAGAAAACAAGCATATTTTAAACAATGCTTCAAAGCTGCTGCGAATGAGACCCTGAAGTTAAAAACACTAGATTCATACCACATCTATGTGAGGATTCACACCAATGTCACATTAAAGGTACAAAGCTCAATAGAAGCTTCCTTGCCCACTACAACTGTTTAACTATAAAAGCTGCATGCAGGCGCATGGGAGCACCACCACCTCCAAGTTCCCTTCCAAGTCACACCATCCTGACTTGACTATACATAGAAACATAGAATCTAGGAGCAGGAGTAGGCCATTCGGCCCGTCGAGCCTGCACCACCATTCAATACGATCATGGCTGATCATTCAAATCCAGTACCCTGTCCCTGCTTTAATCCCCACAGTACACATATCCCACCCGACCCCCGTAACCCCACGTATTTAATTCCCCCTAACATATCCCATCCTATCCCCATATATTTAATCCCCCCCTAACACTAAGGGTCAATTTATCATAGCCAAATCAACCTAACCCGCACATTTTTGGACTATATATCGGCCGTTCCTTCATCATCGCTGGGTCAAAATCCTGGAGCTCCCTCCCCAACAGCACTGTGGGAGTACCTTCACCACACAGACTGCAGCAGTTCAAGAAGGCGGCTCACCACCATCTTCAAGGCCAATTTGGAATGGGTAATAAATGCTGTCCCTGCGAGCGACGCCCACATCCCACAACGAATAAAAAAATAAACGAGGATACGGTATGTGTGCTTACTATCAACGGTCAGGAATTTTGACTTCGCATCAATGCTACAGCGACATTAAACACACCTTAATTATGAAGCAACCTACTTGTTGCCACATTGATTTTTGTAATCTCTAATCAGTATGAAGATTTCAGCTGGAGTTAAAAGCTCTGGACAGCCAGTGCAACTTTGTTGATGCAAGAAAAAAGCTTCATCAAGTCTGGCTAAGTCTCATTAAAAGTATGATAAATTAAAGGTTCAAGTACAGAATGTTCACAGATGCACTGACCGCCCTGACCATTCTTTGTTTGAAAGAAACCGGGCACAGAAGAGCAAATCACTTGTCAAATCTGGCAAAAAGCCAAACACAACTGACATCACTTTTTACAGCTGTGTGCACAGGACTAGAGCATCAGAGTGCACCAGGTTTCAAAGACCCAGTGTGAGGAGAAGCTCTGGATAAAACCTGACAGCGGTATTTAATTCGGGTGACATTTCCGAGAGGTAGAGCAGATCACTAACAAGGACAAAGATCTACTGAAATTTAGGCGTTAAGAAAACTTGAGTTCGGTGTGACGATCACACCTGATTGTCACGAGGCAAGAAGTGGTTCCGGGTAGACATCAGCATGGAAGTGGCAGAACTTGGGATTTTGGTCCCTATCGGACTCTCGAGTGTTCCAAAGCTAAATGACATGAGAACCCCTCTAGCAGGCTGTCTCACACTGGTGGGCTTTACACAAAGTGGAGTCTAACTCCAGTGCAAATTAAAATGTGCTCACGCCATAAAAACAGTAAAAAAAAAAGCTCAATAAGGTGAGAAACCGGGTACTGCCGTTTGGGCTCTGAAACCAGGCTGGTTACCTGCCTGAGCAAATCTGTATTCATCTCAAGAACGAGTACTGCACTTAGCAATGCTTTATGAGTAGCAGTAGCCAACCACTGCTCCAAAGAAAAACATTATCTAAAGAAATTCTTTGCAGACGGAGGGTTATTAGAATATGGAATGCTTTACCACAAGTGGCTATTGAGAGGGGCTGCATATTAAAAGCAAATTTGATCAACTAAGATAGAGTGCAAGGGCAGGGAAGCTGGATTAGAATACATAGCTCTCGTTGAGGAGCTAGCAGCAGCACAGGCACAATGGGCTGAATGGTATCCTTCTGAGAGATAAATTCTTTAATCACAAGCAATTTTCACCAAGCTTTTTTGGCAAGAATCAAGGCTTCAAAAACCACATGGCAGCAGGACTACTCGCTGCCAAAGTCCGTGGGGTGCACCAGAGTCACTGGCAGCACTTACTATACTTCATAAAGACAGACATTTATGACTAAACTACGCTAAAGACTTCCTGAATTGACAGGACAGTTTAATCAGGTTGTGCTGGAATGCATTCATTGGACCATCAAACCAGTCACACACTTATATTACTGGTTCAATCACTAAAACATACTAGCCTTGGTTCAACAGACAAGTGCTCATTTTAAGGGATTTTCGAGAATGTTTTGAAAATAATGTGGCTCACAACTGTAACTGAAAGCCATTTTACTAAACTATACTAGGCTGCAGTTGCACTGCCACTTTTGCATTGGTGAACTGGTTTCAGAAGGTTAGCACGAAAGTGGTTTTATAATTTTGGGGCTTTGGTCCCAGTCTGGCTCTCGAGCACACTAAAAGCCAAGCAGTGCGAGAACTCGGGACTGCTCTTACTCGCAACAACCTGCATTTATATAGCGCCATTAACACAGAAACATGTGTGATAATACTTTAATCAAAAAATAAATGTTACGCCAAGGATAGGGGTGACCAAAAGTCAAAGAGGTGGGTTTTATGGAGGATCTTAAAGAAGGAGGAGAGAGAGCGCTTTAGGGAGGGAATGCTAGAGCATGGGGCCATGGCATTACCATTGCCAAATCCGCCACCATCAACATCCTGGGGGGTCACCATTGACCAGAAACTTAACTGGACCAGCCACATAAATACTGTGGCTAAAAGAGCAGATCAGAGGCTGGGTATTCTGCGGCAAGTGACTCACCACCTGACCCCCCAAAGCCTTTCCACTGTCTACAAGGCACAAGTCAGGAGTGTAATGGAATACGCTCCACTTGCCTGGATGAGTGCAGCTCCAACAACACTCAAGAAGCTCGACACAATCCAGGACAAAGCAGCCGCTTGATTGGCACCCCATCCAACATCTAAACATTCACTCCCTCCACCACCGGCGTACCGTGGCTGCGGTGTGTACCATCTACAAGATGCACTGCAGCAACTCGCCAAGGCTTCTTCAACAGCAACTCCCAAACCTGCGACCTCTTCCACCTAGAAGGACAAGGGCAGCAGGCATATGGGAACACCATCACCTCCAAGTTCCCTTCCAAGTCACACACCATCCTGACTTGGAAATATATCCCTGTTCCTTCATCGTCACTGTGTCAAAATCCTGGAACTCCCTCCCGAACAGCACTGTGGGAGCACCTTCACCACACGGACTGCAGTGGTTCAAGAAGGTGACTCACCACCACCTTCTCAAGGGCAACTACGCGTGGGCAATAAATGCCGGCCTTGACAGCGACGTCCACATCCCCATAAACGAATAAAAAAAGCTGAAAGCACGGCCGCCAATGGTGGAGCGGGGGCGGGCAACTCCAGACCAGCATGAAGTGCAGTTTGAAATGTGCTCAGGTGCATTTCTGAACTGCTTGGAAAGTACGGAGACAGATATTGCCACCTATGCTCTTAGCATTAAAAGCTAGTCACATTCGGAATGGTTCTGCACATACATACTCACACTCAGACAGAGCTTTTCTATGGTGGGCAGAGGTGCAAATCAAAGTTCACAGTATAACTGATGTTGCCAGCAACACTTCCCATCATAAAGCTACTGTTCCTGGAATGGTTGCGCAGTCTAATTGCAGACTTAAATGAGGTAAACAGATTCAAAATAAACCACCCATATAAGGCTTTACACAAGTAACTGATCGGCTGTTAACAAAAGTTGTTTTTCCATGATGTTTTAAAAGCAACATTTCTCAACTGTAAATGTAACTTTATTTTATGTAAACAGACAAAATAAACAGTCCATATAAAAGGTTTATGCAACTGGCAACAGGCTGGAAACAAAAACTACAGAACCTTAAAATTTCACATCGAAATCCAAATAAGTTCATCATGGACGACAGCTCAAGCAATTTTGCAGTTCACAGTGTTACTTCTATAAAACTCTGCTCCATCTATCAGGAACAGACTGTGGGGTAAGTCATCATTTGAAAGAAACACAAGCAGCTGTATCTGTTTTGTCAAAGAGCTAACACACACCCATTTCAAACAGAACTGAATTTGCTTTAGGTCCCATGGCTACGAATGCTATTTATCGGAGAGCTTAAAAAAGTCAATTCACAAACAGCACGCATCCCACTGCAATTTTGTTAATTGTTGAAGTAATGCTCTACATCTTCCGCCGACATATGTAGAAGACTAAAGGGTTTTCAATAATAGATATTAACTCAACAAGCCCTCACGTTAGGGAAAAACACTTGCAGATACCTTTAAACACATAACCTACAAGCGCAAGCAAGTTTAGTTCACATCCCTATATTCCAAAGTCACTGGACAATATGCTCTGCAAAATTTGACAAATCTTATCCCCGAGGGATTTCTGAAATTTTAACTAGGTAGAATCTTGAAAAAGGAACATGCAAATTGTTGTGTTAAACAGTATTTTAGAAGAGTGTCCTATTTAATTCAGAGTTTCAAAGCTGGATATATTAGACAAGGTGGCAAATGCAGATGGGGACAAGACAAATGTATAGCCTTTATTTATTAGTACTAAGCTTCACAACACAGAAGCATTTACAAATTCTCTTCCCATGGTTAACTGTTCTTGTCCACTCCCTGATCTTTATCAGCCAAAAGGAACTCCATTCTCGAGGGAACTACGCTCCTCTCCCTTACCCTTCACTTGCAGATCTTGTGACACTTCACGTGTCTGTTTTGATACTATAGGTGCTTCCATTTTTAAATTCCGGATACTACTCGCATCTCTCTAGGACAGGGGCACCAATCTCTGGCCCTTGGGTCAAGTGTCCCCCAAAGCTCAGGCAACCTAGCCTACAAAGCCCAGGCAACTTGGCCCTATTTGCACTTGTATTCCTCATCCGCTTGTTTGTCCTCTTGGAATGGGATGTTTGGAATGGGCTGCTCTGAGCAATATTGCTCCACTGGTAGATACATCCTTACTCAGAACACCAAGATCTGTCAATAACAGCAACTTGAGATACCAGCAAATTAATGGAACATGGATTTAACCTTCATCACCTCAATCTCCATGCTATGTGCCTATTCAATAGACGGAATCCTAACGGACAAGTGTAACCATAGAAAAGCATATTTCCAAGTGCACAGGCATCTTAGAATTTTGGAAGAATGAACGAACTTGCATTTATATACAGCTTTTCATGATCTCAGGGCATCCCAAAGCACTTCACAGTCAATGAAGTACTTATTGAAGTGTAGTCAGTGTTGCAATGCAGCAGCTAATTTGCACACAGCAGGAACGCACAAAGAGCAACAAAATTAATGACTAGATAATATGTTTTAGTGATGTTGGTTGAGTGACAAATATTGGCCAGGACGCCAGATCCCCTCTGTTGCTCTTCGAATGGTGCCGTGGGATATTTTACATCCAGTTGAGAGGGCAGACCATGGTTTAATGTCTCATCCAACAGACAGAATCTCTAGACAGTGCAGCACTCTCTCAACACTGCACTGAAGTGTCAGCCTTGATTATGTGCTCAAGTCTCTGGTGTAGGGCTTGAACCCATGACCTTTTAACTCAAGAGATAAGAGTGCTACCACTGAACCGCAGCTGAAAGCCTAACACCTCTGCTCACTAAGTCACAATTTATTTCTTACGTGTTTTTATTCCACCCTCCCCACTCTCTAAATCACTCAACATTCCTCAATTGAGAAGGCAACCAAGCTTCGGATAATTAACATTGAACTGCTTTTATACTGCTGCTTAATAAATTTGGATACTGGGAGATGAGAGCCTGTGAGCGAGCTGCCTTATAGAATCATGAGAAGTCGCACAACACCAGGTTATAGTCCAACAGTTTTATTTGAAATCACAAGCTTTCGGAGCTGCTGCCCCTTCGTCAGGTGACCTTCACCTGACGAAGGGGCAGCAGCTCCGAAAGCTTGTGATTTCAAATAAAACTGTTGGACTATAACCTGGTGTTGTGCGACTTCTCACTTTTGTCCACCCCAGTCCAACACCAGCATCTCCGCATTATAGAATCATAGAATAGTACAGCACAGAAGGCAGCCATTCGGCCCATCGAGTCTGCGCCGGCTCTTTCGAAGAACAATCCAGTTAGTCCCACTCCCCCGCTCTTTCCCCATATCCCTGCAACTTTTTCTCCTTCATGTATTTATCCCAAAAACAGAAATGAAGATGCAGTTTTTCATGGACCTACAAGTCTGCCACCAGAACAAGGGAGCCAGATTTAGTTGTGCAAAGATCTGGAGCCAGTTCATGGCCGCTGGTCTCCTAGATTCCAAATTAAAACAGTGGCAATATGAAAGCAGCTTGCAACTGGGTCCAAGGGAATAATATATTAATAAACTCCGCACACAATGAGCGACTATAATTGAAATATGAGAGCAGACAATTTTGACAGAAAAGAAGCACCTGACCCCTGTCCACCCAAACAGCATTGCAAAAGAACCAGAGGCGACATGAGGGAAAGCTTTTTTATGCAACGAGTGGTTAGGATCTGGAATTCACTGCTTGATCGGGTGGTGGATACAGATTCAATAGTAGCCTTCAAAAGGGAATTGGATAAATACTTGAAGGAGAAAAAAAATTGCAGGGATATGGGGAAAGAGCGGGGGGAGTGGGACTAAATAGATTGCTCTTCGAAAGAGCCGGCACAGACTCGATGGGCCGAATGGCCTCCTTCTGTGCTGCACTAATCTATGATTTTTTATATCAGGAAGTCAAATTACTGAATTCTTAAATAAAAGTCAGTTATAACCTGAAGAGATCAAAAACCACCATAGCAAAGCCACTGATCTGCAGTTTTCACAAAAAGTGACTGGAATGACAGAATCTCAAAACTAAATATTCCAGAAAATCCCACATCAAGAAAGTGGAATTTGTCTTATTCCGTCACCCTAAGCCAGGGGCCCGGACCATTATCCATTTCACTTAAAAGGCAAAAGTACCTTTTCGCGGAGTCTACAACCTGGACTCAGTTCTTCAAGAAGCCACTCTGCTAGTCTGTAAACCTGCAGAAATCAGCTCTTCTACTTCTGCCTGGAAAGGGGGCTGAAAATAAATAGCCAACTCAGGCAGATGAACGCACTACGATGAGGAAACACAAAGCAACAGGCATTTTAACAGTGCAAAGCTGCAACAATATTATGGCACCAGGTATGCTGATTAAAGGGCCGTGCAGCCAAGAATGAATTGCTGGTTTCATTTACTTTTAAGTATTCATGGCTTGCGTTCCTTCACTCACTCGCACCAACCCCCTTTGATGTGAAAGATTTGCATGACCCATTGCAGTTTTCTTATACAATTGACACAGATGCGCACAGTGATATCTTCTGGGAGGCATTCATCTTTCTATTAATTTATGCAAATGAGTGCTGTTAAGGTGGTCTGGGAATCTCTACATCAAATGAGTTAACAACAGTAATTGTTCCAAAACTTAAGGGGTTAAAAGCAAGAGTTTGAAACAGGAAAACATGTCTATTTTAATCTGAGGTTGATAGAGAGAGACAAAAATCTCCATTTCACCTCTTACACAAGAGACACAAAGATTGCATAGATGACGTGCAAGATGACAAAGTACACAAATTCACCATTCAGAAACAGAACTCTGACATTTACCAGAAACTGAAACTCACCCTAAAGCTGCTCTGAAGGGCAAGTGACCATGTATATTTATTTCGAACTTGCTGAATGTTGTGCTTCATCGATGATTTAATTGTAAATAAAGATTTGGTTGCTTTAATCTGTAAAACTCAGCTCCTTGTGGTACTTATTTCCCCAATTCCAAAAGATTTCGCTAATGGAGCATGAACTACATTAAATCCAGCAAGCAGGCAACCACAAGCGGACCAATCATTATCCCCGCAGCTACACATCTCTGAGGGAAGTATATAGCAAAGGTACAGCTTTTAGATCATGGGCAAGACTTCGTTGAGAAACGATGCGGTTCTAAAAAAAAAACGATTCAAAAAAGAAAAAAGACTTGCATTTCTATCGCGTTTTTCACAACCTCAGGACGTCCCAAAGCGCTTTACAGACAATGAAGTACTTCTGAAGGGTAGTCACTGTTGTAATGTCGGAAACGCGGCAGACAATTTGCGCACAGCAAGCTCCCACAAACAGCAATGTGATAATGACCAGATAATCTATAAGACGTAGGAGCAGTATCCCTCAATCAATATCTGTTTTAGCAATATTGATTGAGGGATAAATATTGGCCAGGACATCGGGGAGAACTCCCCTGCTCTTCTTTGAAATAGTGCCATGGGATCTTTTATGTCCACCTGAGAGAGCAGACGGGGCCTTGGTTTAACATCTCATCCGAAAGACGGCACCTCTGACAGTGCAGCACACCCTCAGTACAGCACTGGCGTGTTAGCCTGGATTTTGTGCTCAAATCTCTGGTGTGGGACTTGAACCCATGACCTTCTGACTCCGAAGCGAGAGTGCCAGCCACTGAGGCACGGAAGACACCGTCAAAAATCTAGTGTCGTGTACCTTAAAAAAAGCCAAATCAGCGGCACTTCGATTTTGTACAGACTAAGCACCATTCGTCAAAATATAAACTTGATCAAATTAACTATCAAACCCATGCACACATTACATCTTAAAACTAAAGATTCATTTTCTTCTAGCTAAAATTCTGGATCACAATTTAAATTCTCAAGCATGCAGTTTTTCTGAATAATAATTTTTCTGAATAAAAACTACAGAACAAAACTAGATTTTCTGTAGACAACGAATCTTCTGCAGTAACATTTTTCATATGTACTTATTATTCAGGTGGTAAAAGATTTTGTTTGAAGTGTTGTTGAGAAATAAAAATATCCCCGCCGCCAACTGCAGATTCCTTTCAAGCAATTTACATAATTGTGCAGATCACTTAAAACATCAAAGCAATTAGATTTTGGATTAAGCTTACTACTGCCCAACAATTAGGATATATTTAAAAATTGAAATACCAAACCACGCAGAGTATATAAAACAGAAAAGTTCTACACAGCTGAATAAAATAAAACATTTTATATACTGTACCTGCAGCAACATAAATGTTTTAATCCAAACTAACTCTAGTGTCCTATAAACAGGGTTCATTTAAAAGATGCACTCAAATTTGCCAAACAGGTCCTCTGCACCCAAAGAATGCTTTGCTTCACTTGCCGAGCTTTATTTGTGCCTATTTTGTTCCAGTTTAAGGAGACACACCTACATGTGCTTTCTCCCCAGTAGGATTGGTCGGCCCCTGCCAGCTTCAGGCCTACTGTGCTCCACTGTGCAGACCCAGCTACATGCTTTCGTGGTGCAGACCAGATTTCTGTGGGTCGACAACCATGTTGGTTTGTTGGGAACACTCAGAAGTGTAGCCAGCCAATGCAAGGAGAAAACAGTGGTTTCTCGCTTCTAAAAGTGCCCCCAAGATTGATTGTAATGTATTCAGGTCTTTTGCATCATCTGAACAGTCTCTCACAAAACATCCATACATTACCAAGCAAGCCCACGACCAAAGTCATTCTGACTGGCACCGGTGTGCTGAGTTGAATGGCCTCCTTTCTATGCAAGTATTGGAGCACTCTGTCCTTCCGAAATTGGCTGCACTGTATTTTGGTAGCCAAAAATTGCATCTCAAATTCACACCAAAATATTCCATGTCCTACACCATTAACACGATACATAAATCTTTCTGCAGTATGCAACAATTGCTTAAGAGTTTGTGGTACCTACCACCTTGCTGAATCTAAATCTTAGCATTAAGAGTTCTCAAATCCTCTTCTACGTGAGACTTAGAGGCTCCGAACACTGGTTCCCAACGGCTGAGCGCTGGAGTTTTTCTTATATCTTAGTCTGTGGCATTTTCCCCCCCACCAAGACTGTCAGAATGTTTGGAAACAGACAAACAGCATTTAACCAAACAGAAGTATCATGTTTCCTGAGAAGTAGAATTTAGTAGGCTTTACAAATACCATACTTTTAACTTTTAGTACTTCTCACAGTGAAAACAGAAGTGAAACCCACTTTGAGTAATAGAGTTCGACCTTGTGCAGATGTGGTTTTTGCCAAGTTCTGCTTCACTGCTAACTTACAGTTTAAGTCTGCTTAAGTATACATTTACACATCCAACTAATGTTAATTTAGCCAAGTACTATTGCATGATCTTGTATTACCTAACCAAAAAACACATTAACTGATCATGCCTATCATCTGCTGTTTGTGGGATCTTGCTTTGTGCAAATTGGCTGTTATGGTTTGCCTGTGTAACAGTGACTGCACTTTAAACATTACCGATTCTTTGTGAAGCACTTTAGAACATTGAGAACCAGAGAGCACCATGTTAATGCAAGTTTTCTCATTTGTCTTGCTTACAAAGCCATAAAGATAGTGCTAACAGCTACCCGAGGAGCTATGTCAACTACAGCTCAGTGGCTAACACTCTCACCGGAGTCAGAAGGTTGTGACTCCAAGGACTTGAGCACAAAAATCTAGGCTGACACTCCCAGTGCAGTACTGAGGGAGTGCTGCACTGTCGGAGATGCCGTCTTTCGGATGAGATGTAAAACCAAGGCGCCGTCTGCTCTTTCAGGTGACCGTAAAAGATCCTATGGCACTCTTTCAAAGAGGAGCAAGGGAGTTCTCTCCGGTGTCCTGGCCAATATTTATCCCTCAATCTGCATCACTAAAAGCAGATTATCTACTCAGTATCACATTGCTGTTTGTGGGAGCTTGCTGTGGGCAAATTGGCTACCGGGATGCCTACATTACAACAGTGACTACACTTCAAAAAGTACTTCATTGGCTGTAACGTGCTTTGGGACGTCCGGAGGTTGTGAAAGGCGCTATACAAATGCAAGTCTTGCTTTTCTTGAGCGTCTGGTACAAAAGACATATTAGCCGACCACTGACTTAATCATATTTGGTACGAGCAAGCATCCAAATAAATCAAAAGGAACAGGATTTTGAAGTTTAGTCGTGTCCTCCTAATCAGATCAAACTTGACCCGTATCCTAAGTCTCTGTGTCATTGATTCTCTCGAACATAAATGCATTACGTTGTCATTTATTCCTCCGTGCCTCATTACAGCAGAATATTAAGCTGGGAGGGAGCGGGAAGATAAAAGGAAGGAAGACATTGAGTGAGCGCGACGTTTGGATCACCACTAGCTCACTTCCCATGTTTGGCAGTGGTCACTGAGATGTCATCAGCCGAGATAACCTAGTATGCCAACTTTTTTTTAAATTTGCTTTTTAAATGTGGACAACAGTGGCATGGCCTTATTTACTGACCACCCCTGGCTGCCCGGAGAAGGTGGAGGGGGTGGGACTTCTTGCTTTTAGAACTGATTGACTTACCAGGCTACTTAAGACATTAAGAGTCAACCACATAGCTCTATCAAACGTGGGGAAAAAATTACACCATGATTATGCACTTCTGGTACTTTCACATAAGTTAATATTAATAAGACAAACCATCATTTCTGTGCTCCAAGAACAGCAGCACCATTTGCCTGGATTTATGCTACACTCTGGGAACTGAAACCCAGCCTCCAACCTCTGGGCCTTGCTGCACTCTAGTCTTACGAGCCATACTGCCAGTTTTGTGTTGATACACACAAAAAGCAAAAGTGGTCGCTTAAATGCAGCTTTGAGATTCAGTGGGCAAGACACAAAATTACTGTGCACCTTTCCACTGGAGAAGAAATCGGCATGTCCAATGGTGCCATAAATACTCCACAAAGGCAAGACGTCAACATTTTAATCAAATGCAACTTAGAAAGGTCACAGAATTGTGTCAAACCCATTTGAATGTTTTCAATGTGTTGCATTTCATCCTATTTTCAGAACTATTAACTGCCTCGAAAGGATTTTTTTTTAAAACAAATCACTTCCTAAATACAAGGTCACAGTCCAGTTCTACCAGTGATGTGTGCCTTATGTTTAGAAACTTGGAAATTCAGCTTAGTTCAAGGTAGATAAGTAGAATCGGAAAGGTAATTCTCCTCGGATGCAGAGATCTTTGGTTACGAATCTACCCAAATCTACCTGGAATGCTGATGGTCAAAACTACGTTCTTTGCATTCTGCTGAAAAGCTAATCACAGAAATTTACAGAACAGAAGGAGACCATTCGGCCCATCGTGTCTGTGCTGATCGAAAAGAGCTATCCAGCCTAATCCCACTTTTCAGCTCTTGGTCCGTAGCCCTGTAGGTTACGGCACTTCAAGTGCACATCCAAGTACTTTTTAAATGCGATGAGGGCTTTTGCCTCTACCGCCCTTTCAGGCAGTGAGTTCCAGACCCCCCACGATGCTTTAAATACAAATACTGAAGATGTTGCATTAAGTTTGCCGTCAGTAGATAGTCAAAACAATGATTCAACAAATCTGCCCCAATCCATAAATTTGAACAAACTTACCAGCTTTCAGTAAATTACCATTAAATATTTCTAACATGCACGTAAACTAGAAACTTTTTGTATTTTCGTAACATACCCACTTTCCAACAAAGTATGCATTCTCAATCATAGGTCATTTCAAACCTGGCAGCTAAGGAATGCATCCACTCCTAAACCATGGTTTCCATTGTCTGTCATTTTAGGAATGCTCATTGCAAAGCATGGCAGGGTGGAATGTATCCGCCCATCTGATATCATCAGAACAGGCACCATACAGTACATACTATGAATCACACAGCCCTATACTATAAGTCTCATTTACCTTTAAAAGGAAATTTTTCAAGAAATGTATCTGGCGTTTCATGATAAGAACTACTCTCATTATTCTACACTTGATGTCACCTTTTAATGTCGGGCACTGAAGAGCGTGCTGTCCATCAATTTATAGACAATTTGGATTTGAAAGTCCAGCATGCTTTGGATCATAACTTAAAATTAACTTTCTAAATCATCGAATCATAGAAATTTATGACACAGGAGGCCATTCGGCCCATCGTGTCTGCGCCGGTCGAAAAAGAGCTATCCAGCCTAATCCCACTTTCCAGCTCTTGGTCCGTAACCCTGTAGGTTACGGCACTTCAAGAGCCTATCCAAGTACTTTTTTAATGTGATGAGTGTTTCTGCCTCTACCACCCTTTCAGGCAGAGAGTTCCGGACCCCCACCACCCTCTGGGTGAAAAAAGTTCTCAACTCCCCTCTAATCCTTCAACCAATTACTTTAAATCTATGCCCCCTGATTATTGATAAGAACTTTTTAAACTATATTTTGCACAAGACTTCCAGGTAGGTGCATATACACTGATGCTGCATAACTGGGTTAACGTCAATATAGAAGAAACATGCCTGAACGTTGGCTTAAATAGTTAACGTTAACTAATTTTATCCATGTTAAGTCATGGAATAATAGTGTGAACATACAATATAATGAATCACATTTTTCCAATACACCTGCTGTGGGAACAGCACAACGATCGATGCTTGTATGAACTTTGAACACACAGGGGACACACTGACAACTGCTATTAGTAAAAGACAAATGCACACACAGAACTGAAACAATAAGAAATTAGCTAGAGATTCCAAGGCTGCAGGCTAATCTCAGGGTTCTGACAACAGTTACAAAATATTCCGGCTTTCCTGTCACACTTTGCACCACCGGAACACCTTCGATTAAAATAGTTAAGCAATCACTGGCAGGTGTAAGACTTTTTAGTTTGTTGAGTGCTCATTTTTCAAGATCATGGACAAATCTAACATTTAGAACAATTCTTTAAAAGAGACAGCAGAGCTAGCACATATCGATCAGTCTTTATCATAATCTAAAACAAACTATAGCATTCAGGAGAAAAACAGAGTGCACAAGATCCATTTGCACAATTTCAACGCAGCTCAAGAAACAAATGGAATTCCACAGGGGAGAAAAAAACAAAGATGTTGAATCAATCGCAGCACTTTTGTCAATAAAAGGAAATGCAACACTAAATACTGCTGTGGCAGTCTACTTGTGAAAGCAATGAATCCAAATCCTTTATCTACCCTCTTCAACAGCATTCACATGCCCGAAAAACAACTTTGCAAACTTTAAGATCACACATAAAGGTGCAAGTTCATAAAACGACACTTGTGGTGCTGCAAGGTGGTTCTTGCTGTAGTTGAGCCTCGGAATTCTCAGCTTTCTGACTCGGTATTTACACTTCAACTTCAGCGAAGCAGTTTTGATTGCGGGTTCGGGATCTGCTTAAGAAATCCCAGCTTCCAGACTCCACTGCAACAGTAATGTTGGTACACAAGCACAGACAGCTGGGGGGGGGGGGGGGGGGGGGGGAAGAGAATCTAAGGATGCCCACATTTTAACAGCGTCCGCACACGCCGCAAGCTCCCTCACTCAGTATGCGGTGTAAATATATCATCCCTCTGGACCCACCCTGGGGCAAAGGATGGTATCTTGAGTTCAGAGACGCCACCCTTGCCCAGCTGACGAAGTGTCTGGCAAGAAACTGGCTTCCTCCTGGCAGAGTTCAGCCCCCTTCCCCGCTCCTTGGGGTTCACTGCACCCAAAGTGAGTTAAAGATCCCCCCCAACACAGTGACAACAGGACAGGTCCCCTTCAGCAGACACCCTCACCTCACCCTCCTGATGCTCGTATCCTCTCTCCACCCCACCCGCTGCAATAAACAAACGGAGGGGGGCTGTGTCCTGCGGAGGGAAGAGGCTGAGGCTTCTGCTCCCCCACAATAAATAAATGAAGGGGGTCCATTCCATGCCCTGGGGTGGGGGTGGGTGAGGCTTCTGCTGTCCCTACCCCTTGTAGTAAATAAATGAATAGGGGTCCAAACCGAAGAGAGGGGCCAAGTCTGCTGCTGTCTCCTTCTCCTGTAATAAACAAATAAATGGAGGGGATCTGTGCCCTGGGGTGGGTGTGGCTTCTGCTGTCTTCACCCCTTGCAATAAATACATGAATGTGGGTTCAGGGCCAGGGGAGAGAGAGGCCAAGCCTTCTGCTGTCCCCCAATCCTTGCAATGAATAAATGTGTGGGGTCCACGCCCTGGGGTGGGAAGAGGCCAAGCCCGCTGCTGTCCCCCCTCTCCTGTAATAAACAAATTAAGGGGTCCAAGGCAAGCCCTGGGGAGGGAGATCAGGAGCTGAGGCTTCTGCTGTCCCCACCCCTTGCAATAAATAAATGAATGGGGGTCCAGGACCAAGGGAGAGAGACACCAAGCCTTCTGCTGTCCCCACTCGCGTAATAAAAAAAATGAATGGGGGTCCAGGGGAGGGAGAGGCTGAGGCTTCTGCTGTCCCCCTCTGCAATGAACAAATGGAGAGGTGTCCAAGGCAAGCCCTGGCGTGGGAGATCAGGGGCTGAGGCTTCTGCTGTCCCTCACCCCTTGCAATAAATAAATGGAGGAGATCTGTGCCCAGGGGAAGGAGAGGCTGAGCTAACTGCTGTCCCCACCCCCTGTAATAAACAAATGGAAAGGGGTCCAAGGCAAGCCCTGGGGAGGGAGATCAGGGGCCGAGGCTTCTGCTGTCCCTCACCCCTTGCAATTAATAAATGAAAGGAGGGGGGGAGTCTAAGCCCAGAGAGAGAGGCCAAGGCTGCTGCCCCCCGCTCTCTGCCGCAGTGAACAATTGGAGGGTCCCCAGGCGCGGGGAGGACAGGCGGAGGCCGAGGGCCGCTCTCCGCCTGACGGGGCTACTAGAGCCGGGGGGGTGGGAGGCCTGCGCCGTGCTGGAGCCGCCCGGAGGCCCGCTGTCCCCCCCCCGGCCACCCCCGGCCTGGCGCCCACCTGGTGCAGGGCCGTCAGCCCGTCCACATTGGCGTAGTCGATGTCGGAGCCGCGGCCCAGCAGCTTCTTCACCTCGTCCGTGTCGCCGCTCGAGCAGGCGGCCAGGAAAACGGCGCCGTCGTCGAACTTGACCCGCGCCTTGCGCTTCTTGAGGACGGGCGGCTCCAGCTCGGTCTCCGAGCCCAGCCAGCGCTTCAACTGCTCGTTGCGCTTCTGCTTGGCGTCCGCCATCTTCTGGCCTCCCTCCTCGGTCGGTCGCTCCCTCCCGCCCGCTCTCGGCTCACACTCTCTCTCCCCGCGGCCGCTCCGCTAGCCCAGGGCGGTGGGCGCCATGGCGCCGCTCATCTGCATAGTCCCGCGAGAGCAACACGGCCCCGCCCACCCGGCCGGCGCGAGCTGCCTCCGCGTGACGTCATGCACCGTGCGGGGGTGACGTCATGCACCGCCGGGAGTGTGTGGCGTCATTCACCGCCGGGAGTGTGTGACGTCATTCGCCGCTGGGGGAATGGGGGTGATGTCATTCATCCCGGGGGTGACAACATTCACCGTGGGATTTCACGTCATTCACCGCAGGGAGGGTGTGATGTCATTCGCCGCTGGGGGAGTGGGGGTGATGTCATTCATCCTGGGGGTGACAACATTCACCACGGGGGGCAGGGGGGGTGGGAGACGTAATTCACCACGGGGTGTGACGTCATTCACCGCAGGGAGGGTGTGACGTCATTCACCGCAGGGAGGGTGTGACGTCATTCGCCGCCGGGAGAGTGGGGGTGACATCATTTTTTTAAAATTCGTTCATGGGGGGTGTGGGCATCGCTGGCAAGGCCGGCATTTGTTGCCCAGCCCTAATTGTCCTCGAGAAGGTGGTGGTGAGCCGCCTTGTTGAACCGCAGCAGTCCGTGTGGTGAAGGTATTCCCACAGTGCTGTTAGAGAGGGATTTCCAGGATTTTGACCCAGCGACGATGAATGAACGGCCGATATACTTACAAGTCAGGATGGTGTGTGACTTGGAGGGGAACTTGGACGTGATGGTGTTCCATGCACCTAATTGGCCTTGAGTGGCTTGCTGGGGCCATTTCAGAGGACAGTTAAGATTCAACCACATCTAGAACTCACTGCCTGAAAGGGCGGTTGAGGCAGAGATCCTCATCACATTTAAAAAAGAACTTGGATATTCACTTGAAGTGCCGTAACCTACAAGGCTACGGACCAAGAGCTGGAAAGTGCGATTAGGCTGGATAGCACTTTGTCGGCCGGCACAGACAAGATGGGTCGAATGGCCTCCTCCTGTGCTGTAAATTTCTATGATTCTATGATTGCTGTGGGTCTGGAGTCACGTACAGGCCAGACCAGGTAAGGACGGCAGATTTCCTTCCCTAAAAGGACATTAGTGAACCAGATGGGTTTTTACGACAATCCGATAGTTTCGTGGTCACCATTACTGATACAAGCTTTTTTTTAAATTCCAGATTTATTTAATTAACTGAATTTAAATTCCCCAGCTGCCGTGGTGGGATTTGAACTCGTGTCACCAGATTATTAGTCCAGGCCTCTTGATTACTAGTCCAGTAACATTACTGGTCACGCACCTGTTGCAACACAAAAAATTGCATTTATATAGCGCCTTTAACGTAGTACAAAAACGTCCCGAGCCTCTTCACAGGAGTGTTATAAGACAAAAAATTTGACACCGAGCCACATAATAAATTAGGGCAGATGACCAAAAGCTTGGTCAAAGAGGTAGGTTTTAAGGAGCGTCTTAAAGGAGGAGAGAGAGGCAGAGAGGTTTAGGCAGGGAATCCCAGAGCTTGGGGCTCAGGCAACAGAAGGCACGGCCACCAATGGTTGAGTGATTGAAATCAGGGATGCTCAAGTGGGCAGAATTAGAGGAGCGCAGAGATCTCGGCGGAGTTGTGGAGCTGGAGGAGATTACAGAGATAGGGAGGGGCGAGGCCATGGAGGGATTTAAAAACAAGAATGAGAATTTTGAAATCGAGGCGTTGCTTAACCGGGAGCCAATGTAGGTCAGCGAGCACAGGGGTGGTGGACGAACGGGACTTGGTGCGCGTTAGGACATGGGCAGCCGAGTTTTGGATGACCTCAAGTTTACGTAGGGTAGAATGTGGGAGCCAGCCAGGAGTGCATTGGAATAGTCAAGTCTAGAAGTAACAAAGGCATGGATGAGGGTTTCAGCAGCAGATGTGCTGAGGCAAGGGTGGAGACGGGCGATGTTACAGAGGTGGAAATAGGCGGTCTTAGTTATGCCACGGATATGTGGTTGGAAGCTCATTTCAGGGTCAAATATGACACCAAGATTGCGAACAGTCTGTTGTTCGGCAGATTTTTCTCCCTAGGAGACACAGCACAGAATCAGGACCACTCGGCTCCAGACCCCATTACAGCCTTGATCTAAACATGGACAAAAGAGCTGAATTCCAGAGGTGAGTTGAGACTGACTGCCCTTGACATCAAGGCAGCATTTGACCGAGTGTGGCATCAAGGAGCCCCGGTAAAATTGAAGTCAATGGGAATCAGGGGGAAAACTCTCCACTGGCTGGAGTCATACTGAGCACAAAGGAAGATGGTTGTGGTGGTTGAAATTCAATCATCTCAGTCTCAGGACATCGCTGCAGGAGTTCCTCAGGGCAATGTCCTAGGCCCAACCATCTTCAGCTGCTTCATCAATGAGCTTCCCTCCAGCATAAGGTCAGAAGTGGGGATGTGCGCTGATGACTGCACAGTGTTCAGTGCCATTCGCAACTCCTCAGATAATGAAGCAGTCCATGCCCCCATGCAGCAAGACCTGGACGACATTCAGGTTTGGGCTGGTTAGTGGAAAGTAACATTCGCGCCACACAAGGAGAGTAGGGGGTGACGTCATTCACTGTGGGGAGTGGGGGAAGTGGAGGTGACATCATTCACCGCGGGGTGGGGGGCGGGGGGGTGGAGGTGACGTTGTGCTCCCGTTGCTAGGCAGATTTTTCTCCCGAGGAAACACAGCACAGAAAGAGGCCACAGACCATAACCTCGGCCCCTGTTTTTTCCACATGGCAGCTGTTGCTGTTTCTGCCATTCCCGTTTACACCTCTTCTAGACTCATCTTTTGTTTCTTTACTTGTCCCATTACCATCTGCCTGAATGCACTGCCTGAGAGGGTGGTGGAGGCAGACTCAATCGTGGCTTTCAAAAGGGGAACTGGATAAGTACCTGAAGGAAAAGATTTTGCAGAGCTACAGGAAAAGGGCGGGGGAGTGGGACTAGCTGAAGTGCTCTTGTAGAGACCTGGCACGGGCTCGACGGGCCGAATGGCCGCCTACTAGGCTGTAACGATTCTTGAATTCTATGATTCTATCTCCTTTTGCTTTGTACTATCATCCCTTTTATCATTTAATGGAAACAGAGGAACATAGGAACAGGAGGAGGCCATTCAGCCCCTCGAGCCTGTTCTGCCATTCATTGTGATCATGGCTGATTTGCAACCTAACTCCATATACCCACCTTTGCGCCATATTCCTCAATACCTTTGGTTAACACAAAGCTATCAATCTCCGATTTAAAATTAACATCAAATTGCTGTTTGCGGAAAATAATTCCAAACTTCTACTACCCTTTGTGTGTAGAAGTGTTTCCTAATTTCACTTCTGAATGGCCTGGCTCGAATTTTTAGTCAATGCCCCCTAGTCCTAGACTCCCCAACCAGTGGAAATAATTCCTCTCTATCTACCCTATCTGTTTCCCTTAATCTTTCCTGCCTTCCAGCCTATCACAGACCTTCCCTTTTGTTCTTTCCTCCCCTCCCTACTTTCCCTGCCTCTGCGGAACAAGCTCGAGGGGCTGAATGGCCTACTCCTGTTCCTATCTTCCTATGCACCTGCTTAAAATCTGTTGCATCACTAACTTTTTCCAGTTCTGATGAAAGGTGATCGACCTGAAAAGTTAACTCTGTTTCTCTCTCCACAGATGCTGCCTGACCTGCTGAGTATTTCCAGCATTTTCTGTTTCTTTTACAGAAACAGGCCATTCGACCAACCAGACCCTGCTGGCGTTTTGGGATCCGGGGTGGGTCATGCAGCAATCAGCAGCTAGAATTGGAGCTCCTTTTTGTTTTTATACATAGGATTACATAGAATCACAGAATGGTTAGAGCACAGAGGAGGCCATTCGGCCCGTCAAGCTCGTGCCAGCTCTCCATCAGTGTGTCAGCCACGGCTCAGTGGGTAGTATCCTCGCCTTTGAGTCAGTAGGTCGTCACTCCAGAGACTTGAGCGCAAAAATCTAGGCTGACACTCCCAGTGTAGTACTGAGGGGGTGCTGCACTGTCAGAGGTACCATCTTTCATATGAGACATTAAACCGAGGCCCCGTCTACCCTCTGAGGTGGATGGAAAAGATCCCACGGCACTATTTTGAAGGAGAGCTGGGGAGATCTCCCCGGTGTCCTGGTCAACACTGATCCCTCAATCACTTAAAAAACAAATTGTCTGGCCATTATCACATTGCTGTTTGTGGGACCTTGCTGTGCTCAAATTGGCTGCCGCGCTTCCTACTGATTGGCTGTAAAGGGCCTTGGGGCATCCAGTGGTTGTGAAAGGCGTTATATAAATGCAAGTCTTTCTTTCTCTTACAAGAGCACTTCAGCTGGTCTCACTCCCCCGTCCTTTCCGCGTAGCCCTGCAAAATTTTTTCCTTCAGGTACTTATCAAATTCCATTTTGAAAGCCACGATTGAGTCTGCCTCCATTACCCTTTCAGGCAGTGCATTCCAGATCCTAACCACTCGCTGCGTAAAAAGTTTTTCCTCATGCCGCCTTTGGATCTTCTGCCAATTACCTTAAATCTGTGTCCTCTGGTTCTCGACCCTTCCGTCAATGGGAACAGTTTCTCTCTATCTACTCTGTCTAGACCCCTCATGATTTTGAACACCTCAATCAAATCTCCTCTCGACCTTCTCTGCTCTAAGGAGAACAACCCCAGCACAGAAACAGGCCATTCGGCCCAACCAGTCAATGCCGGCGTTGATGCTCCACTCGAGCCTCCTCCCGTCTTTCCTCATCTAACTCTATCAACATAACCCTCTATTCATTTCTCCCACATATGCTTATCGAGCCTCCCCTTAAATGCATCTATATTATTCGCCTCAACCACTCACTCCCTGTGGTAGCGAGTTCCACATTCTCACCACTCTCTGGGTAAAGAAGTTTCTTCTGAATTCCCCATTTGATTTCTTGGTGACTATCTTATATTGGTGGCCTCTAGCTCTTCCCCACAAGTGGAAACACTCTCTCTGTGTCCCCTCTATCAAAAACTTTCATAATTTTAAAGACCTCTATTAAGTCAACCCTCAGCCTTCTCTTTTCAAGAGAAAAGAGATCCAGCCTGTTCATCCTTTCCTGATAGGTATACCCTTGCAATTCTGGTATTGTCCTTGCAAATCTTTTTTTGCACCCTCTCCAGTGCCTCTATCTGTCAAGTGTCAGTGGTGGCTCAGTGGGTAGCACTCTCGCCTCTGAATCAAAAGGTTGTGGGTTTAAGGCCCACTCCAGAGACCTGAGCAAAAAAATCCAGGCTGACACTCCAGTACAGTACTGAGGGAGTGCTGCACTGTCGGGGGTGCTGTTTTTCAGATGAGACGTTAAACCGAGGCCACATCTGCTCTCACAGGTGGACGTAAAAGATCCCCAGGCACTATTTCAAAGAAGAGTAGGGGAGTTCTCCCCAGTGTCCTGGGGCCAATATTTATCCCTCAATCAACATCACTAAAACAGTTTATTTGGTCATTATCACCCTGCTGTTTATGGGAGCTTGCTGTGCGCAAATTGGCTGCCATGTTGCCTACATTGCAGCAGTGACGATGCTTCAAGAAGTACTTCATTGGCTGTAAAGCGCTTTGAGATGTCTGGTGGTCGTGAAAGGTGCTATATAAATGCAAGTCTTTCTTTTGTTGCTAGGCAGATCTTTGTTGGCTGGAGGATTTTGCCAGGACGGTGAGAGGAGACAGGGTTGCCTTTTTTTCCAAGTACATCTTTGGGTAGGGTTGCCAACCAACCTTCCAGGATTGGCCTAGAGTCTCCAGCAATTGAAGGTTAATTTCAACAACAACTTGCAACTTTCCGGCATGGATGCGATGGGCCGAATGGCCCCTCCTTCTGCGCCGTAAATTTCAATGGTTCGAAGAATCGTAGAATCATAGAATGGTTACAGCACAGAAGGAGGCCAATCGGCCCGTCGAGCCCGTGCCGGCTCTCTGCAAGAGCACTTCAGCTAGTCCCACTCCCCCGCCCTTTCCCCATAGCCCTGCAATTTTTTTTCCTTCTATGAACTTGCATTTATACAGCACCTCTAACGTAGTAAAAAAAATGTCCAAGGGCGCTTCACAGGAGCGTCATCAAACAAAATTTGACACCGAGCCACATAAGGATATATTAGAATAGGTCAAAAAGGTAGGTTTTAAAGAACGACTTAAAGGAGGAGAGAGAGAGGTAGAGAGGTGAGAGGTTTAGGGAGGGAATTTCAGAGCTAAGGACCCAGACAGCTGAAAGTACGGCCGCCAATAGGAACATAGGAACAGGAGAGGAACAGGAGTAGGCCATTTAGCCCCTCGAGCCTGTTCCACCATTCAATGAGATCATGGCTGATCTGTGACCTAACTCCATGAACTCATCTTTGCCCCATATCCCTTAATACCTTTAGTTAACAGAAATCTATCAAGCTCAGATTTAAAATTAACAATTGATCTAGCATCAATTGCCATTTGCGGAAGAGAGTTCCAAACTTCTACCACCTTTCAACCATCCCTGTCCCGAGTCTCAACGGGCGACAAGCTGATCCTCCTTGACGACTTCAACGCCAGAGTTGGAAAGGACACAGACCTCTGGGGAGGTGTGATCAGCAGAGAGCGGGTAGGGAAAGCCAACTCCAATGGTACCCACCTCCTGACGAAATGCTTAGAACATGGCCTTGTCATAACCAACACCTTGTTCGGTCAGAGAGAATAGTACAAGGCTCCATGGCAACACCCTCGCTCCAAGCACTGGCATCTGCTGGACTACGTCATCGTCCAAGCGAGGGACCGCAAGGACGTCCGCATCACCCGCGCCATGACAGGAGCTGACGACTGCTGGACAGACCACCGCCTAATCCGCTCTGTCATCTCCATCAATGTAGCCCCAAAACAGCGGCAGCAACAGAAGCAATGCCGCAGGAAAATCAACGCTGGAGCACTCAAAGACCCCGCTAAGAAAGCCCTATTCAGCCTGCACCTCACAACCAACCTGACAACTCCCAGAGATTCAGAGACACAGAGTGTCCACAGCGCCTGGTCTGCACTCCAGGCCTCCATAATCAGCACCTGTGAAGAGACACTCGGTCACTCGACCAGGAAACACCAAGACTGGTTCGACGAGAACGACCAGGAGATCCAGGAGCTAATAAGCTGCAAGCACAAGGCATTCCTGATCTGGAAACAGCAACAGAACTTGAGAGCAAGATAGCAACTCTACAGACGCCTGAAGGCTGAGGTCCAACAAAAAACTCGCGACCTAAAGAACAGATGGTGGGCGGAGAAAGCGCAGGAGATCCAGCAGCTAGCCGACAACCATGACGTGCGTGGATTCTTTAGCGCAGTCAAGATCACCTACGGCCCAAGCACCCACGATCTGGACAGCGAGGCAGTCAGTGCCCGCTGGAAGGAGCACTTCGAAGATCTCCTTAACCGAGACTCGACGCAAGTGTCCTCAACTCCATCCCGCATCATGCTACCCGCCAACACCTCAGCACAACCCCAGGTTGAAAAGGCCATCCGACAACTGAAGAACAACAAGGCCTCAGGAGCAGATGGAATCCCCGCTGAGGCACTAAAACATGGCGGGGAAGCACTACTGGTGCAAATACATTCACTAATTTCTCTTATTTGGAAGGAGGAGAGCATGCCAGGGGATCTGAGAGACGCCGTAATCGTGACCATCTTCAAGAAAGGTGACAAGTCCGATTGCGGTAATTACAGAGGAGTCTCCCTGCTGTCTGCCACAGGGAAAGTCATCGCAAGAATCCTCCTCAATCGCCTTCTCCCAGAGTCGCAATGCAGATTCCGCCCACTAAGGGGCACAATGGACATGATCTTCACCGTGGAAGCCAAGCGCAAACAGCGGAAGGAGCGCACGTCAACCCAAGCACCCCACCCACTCGCCCCTTCAACCACCGTCTGCCCCACCTGTGACAGAGGCTGTAGGTCGCGCATTGGACTCATCAGTCACCTGAGAACTCATTTTTAGTGTGGAAGCAAGTCATCCTCGGTTCCGAGGGACTGCCTAAGAAGAAGAAGAGAAGAAGTAGAAGTGTTTCCTAATTTCACTCCTGAAAGGCCTGGCTCTAATTTTTAGACTGTGCCCCCTAGTCTTGATTCCCAAACCAGCAGAAATAGTTTCTCTCCATCTTCCCTATCAGTTCCCCTTAATATCTTGAAAACTTGGATCAAATCATGCCTTAATCTTCTAAATTCCTGAGAATACAACCCTAGTTTGTAGGGTTCCTAATGGAGGAACGATTAAAATCGGGGATGCACAAGAGGCCAGAATTGGAGGAGCGCAGAGATCTCAGAGGGATGTAAGGCTGGAGGAGGTTACGGAGATAGGGAGGGGGGCGAGGCCACGGAGGGATTTGAAAACGAGGATGAGAATTTTAAAATCGAGGAGTTGCCGGATTGGGAGCCAATGAAGGTCAGCGAGCACAAGGGACCAATAACCTGCAGAAAAAAATCAATGCGGCATTTAAAATAAATGTTTTTTAAATTTTCTTTGAACATTTCTGTTTATTAGTTATAAAAATATTGGAGATGTGGGGGGGGGAAGGCTGTTTGACTGGCAGTCAAGAATCATCCAATTGGGTAATGAAGAGGCCTATTCGCTTTCCAATTGGTGGGGGAAGGCGATGGACCATGATGATGGACGTGTTGGGTGACCAATGGAAGGAGTGTGTGGGCGGGGCGGTTGGCGGCAGGAGGTCATGTGATCAAACCTCCAGGAATACGTCCAACCAGAGTTGGCAACCCAAGTGGCGATGGCACAGAGTTGTTCCAGTGCCACCAAACAGAAACATACGGTAAACAAACAATGACATAAAACAATAATTAAATGATAATACAAAGGCAAAATACTGCAGATGCTGGAAATCTGAAATATAAATAGAAAATGCTGCAAGTACTCAGCAGGTCAGGCAGCATCTGTGGAGGGGGAAACAGAGTTAACGCTTCAGGTCGATGACCTTTCATCAGAACTTGAAAAAGTTGGAGATGAAACAGGTTTTAAGCAAGTGCAGAGGCAGGGAAAGAAGCCGTGGGAGGGAAGGAAAGAACAAAAGGGAAGGTCTGTCATAGGATGGAGGGCAGGAGAGATTAAATGACAAAAGGGATGATGGGGCGAGGCAAAAGGGGATGGTAATGGGACAAGTAAAGAAACAAAAGATGGGTCTGGAGGAGGGGTAAATGGCAACAGCAGAATCATTACCAACACCTGCTGTCTGAAAAAATAGGACGGTGTTTGTGATTTGAAATTGCTGAGCTCAATGTTGAGTCCGGATGGTTGTAAAGTGTAATTAAATTATAATGCTATTGTAAGCATCAATGGGTTGGGCACCTTTCAGTGAGGGATTCAGATGCACTTCCATGTCAGGTTCAATCAGTTTACATAATAATCTGAAGGAAAATGGGAGTCATTTTCAACTTCAGCCGCCCAGGCCCGAAGCTCCCTCCCTAAACCTCGCCACCTCTCTCTCCTCCTTTAAGACTCTCCTTAAAATCTACCGCTTTGACCTGTCCCAAAATCTCCTTATGTGGCTCGGTGTCAAATTTTGTTTGATATTCGCTCTTGTGAAGCGCCCTGGGACGTTTTACTACGATAAAGGTGCTACATAAATGCAAGTTGTTGTTGTAGGGTGGTCATGTGGTGGAGCAGATCGCCCAGTCTTTATACAACCCATTCAATTTTCATCCAATTGATTTCAACAGGATGAAAATCGGATGAGTTTTGTAACGGGTAGGAGATCCACTTCGCCTCATTACTGCTTAGGTGCTGAAGTTCAATATTATTCCCAATGTTTTTTTAATTCATTCTCGGGATATAGACATCACTGGCAAGGCCGGCATTTATTGCCCATCTGCAATTGCCCTTGAGGTGGTGGTGGTGGGCCTTATTCTTGAACCACTGCAGTCCGTGTGGTGAAGGTGCTCCCACAGTGCTGTTAAATAGGGAGTTCAAGGGTTTAGGCCCAGCAACGAAGGAATGGGCGATATATGTCTAAGTCAGGATGGTGTTGACTTGGCGAGGATCTTGGAGGTGGTGGTGTTCCCATGCGCCTGCTGCCCTTGTCGTTCTGGTGGCAGAGGTTGTGAGTTTGGGCAGTGCTGTAGAAGAAGCCTTGGTGAGTTGCTGCAGTGCATCTTGTAGATGGTACACACTGCAGCCACGGTGCGCCGGTGGTGGAAGGAGTGAATGATTCCGTTGAGAATACACGAGCCAGTATCTGTATAAGCAGACATGACAACCTAGAAAATTAGCTAAACCTGACCAGCCGCATCAACGATCCTTTCTTGAAAATTCTGGTGTAAAATACCTGGAAAATGAGCAAAAGGAAGGAACATTCACTCAATTTTAGTGAAAACTATTTTCTATAGTTGGAAATGAATTACCTTTCTTTATAGTTTAGAACGTCTTTCTCCCAGCAGCAGCTGACACCCTATTACTGAAGGGGGATATAAAGTTTTACATTTTCTTTTTCAAGTGCTGCTGCTGCCTTCTCTCTCTCCAAGTGCGGAGCCTCATTAGATACAAGTGTGGGTGAGTGGGAGAAAAGGAAAGACTTGCATTTATACAGCGCCTTTCACAACCACTGGACATCCCAAAGCACTTTACAGCCAATGAAGTACTTTTTGAAGTGTAGTCACTGTTGTAATGTAGGAATCGCAGCAGCCAATTTGCACACAGCAAGCTCCCACAAACAGCAATGTGATAATGACCAGATAATCTGTTTTTTTAGTGATGCTGATTGAGAGATAACTATTGGCCCCAGGACACCAGGGATAACTCCTGTGCTCTTCTTTGAAATAGTGCCGTGGGATCTTTTACGTCCACCTGAGAGAGCAGACGGGGCCTCGGTTTAACATCTCATCCGAAAGACGGCACCTCCAACAGTGCAGCACTCCCTCAGTACTGCACTGTGAATGTCAGCCTAGATTTCTACGCTCAAGTCTCTGGAGTGGGACTTGAACCCACAACACTTCTGACAGAGGCGAGGGTGCTAGCAGCTGACACTATAGCCTCGATTCTCTGACCTGTGCTTGCTACCAGTGAAGCATCATACCAGCCGCAGAAATGTACAAAATTACCCCTATATTATTGGATCAGTCCAAATCTCAGTACTGTGCTGAAAGCAATGAAAATATAAGACATTTAGATGTGGATTTAGTCATATAAACACAGTAAGGTAAAGGCATCAATTCGGGGTTACGCATATTTTGTGATCAATAGTTTAAGAATTATAATAGCCAACGCTTGGAGACAGACTGGATATATCTGTAACTTTATGTGTAAGACGACTTCAGTCCATGTTATGGGACCTTGAATTTCTATTTTAACAGGAAACATTAGTTTGAGGGGAAGTACTGTCAGTGTGAGGAATCTATCTCTTCTATGTCCTCACAATGTTTTATTCTTAATATACTCCCAGTACTGAATAAACATCCTTTTAGATACGGTAGATTGTTATTTGCTGCAATGCTTTGGGACGTTTTCCTACGTTAAAGGCGCTATATAAATACAAGTTGTTGTTGTTGTTGTTTATTGGGACGGATCATTGGTAAGCAAGTCTACTCTACACCCAACAGGAGGTACAAATTTTAAAGGATTGTTGCAATAAAAATATTACGAGATGTTGGCTGCAAATACCAGTGAGAACATCTCGGATTGAGTGATTTATGAATAGACTACATGCGTGGCACTCAAGGGGTGATCTTATTTCCCACGCAGACCCTATTGAATTTGGTTATAAAAAGAATGAAATTTGACAGGAGCTGTGCTTTAAAATAAATTCTGCCGGACTCAGTATGGAAGCTGTTCGCCCAGACCACAAGACCTGGAAAAGCCCATTTGCCCATTCTTGCTTGTCCATCATTCAGGTCCCCTGTCAAGACCTGACTTATATTCACAGTTTTTGCGATTCCTACTGAATCCATGATCTCATGGAATTATACAGCACAGAAGGAGGCCATTCGGCCCATTGTGCCTGTGCTGGCTTTTTTGAAAGAGCTATCCAATTAGTTCCACTCTTTCCCCATAGATCTGCTCCATCCAATTCCCTTTTGCATCAGTGTTAGTGCATCGTCTAGGAATGAGTTCCATAAGTGAGCAACGCTGTATGAATTATTTCTTTAGGTTTAACTCATGGCTTTTCGTGCTTGTATTTGTAAAGACCTCAATGTGGCTGGAATTTTCTTCGGGGAGGCGGGGTGGGGCCTAATTTGAATATGAGGCTACGGTTTCCCACCCGCAGCCAGCCAGCTTGAGAGGCTGGCTGGCTGCGGGCAGGTAGGCCTCAGTTGCGAGGGGTCGGTCCGGGGGAGGGAGGGGGGTCGGGAATCGGCGGCGGGGGGCGGTCGGGAATCAGCTGGGGGGGGTGGGGGTATTGGCGGGGAGGGTCGGGAATCGGGAGGGGGGAGAGAGGATCGGCGGTGGGGGGGGGGGGTGGTTGCAGGATCGGCAGGGGATCGGGGAGGTCGGGGATCAGCAGGCAAACGGGGATCGCGGAGGGTGGGATCGGGGATCGTGGGGGGTTCGACCAGGGATCTGGAGGGGATGGGTGTGGGTGGAGGATCGTGGCCGGCCTTATCTTAATCGTTGCGGTGGTGGGGGGTGGGCGGGGGGGGGGGGGGGGAGGCCTGCGATCGGAGGCCTGGCGGGGTGGATTAGTCGGGGACCCTGGATCCAGGAGGTAGGTATAAAGCCACTGACCTCCTGGATGCAGCAGTCCCCGTCTCTCTTTAACTGCCGGGTTTCACAAATTCTGTGAAACCTGTCCCCATGCAGTTAAATACAAAATGGAGCCGAAAAATTGAGGCCATCAGCCTCATTACAATATTTAAATTACGGTACCCCACCCCCCCCCACCCCATCCTGGCTCCGCCCTGCCCCATCCCGCCTCTGGCAAAACCAGAAGTGGGCGGGTTGGAGGCGGGATCAGGTCAGGAATCCCACTTTTAACAATTTAACTGCCCCCACGCTCCAAACCCACCCGTTTTTTTAAAGGAAAAATTCCGGCCTATATCTTTACGCTGTCCTTTTCCAGTGAGGGAGGGAGGGAAGAAAGAAAGACAGGTAAGAAAGAAAGAGAGAAAAAAAATAAAGAAAAAGAGAGAAAAAAGAGAGAGAATGAGGGAAAGAAAGAAAATAGAAAAGCATTTTATTACATCCTCGGGATGACCCAAAGTGCTTACATCTAACGGATTATTTTTTGAAGGGCAGTCTCTGTTGTTATGTTGTCTAAATGCAGCCAATTTGGACACAGCATGATGCCTTGTGCCAGGACCAGAGAGAGCACAGGGGTGTGCAAAGATAAGAGAGCATCCCCAGAAAACGCTGGAAAAACTCAGCAGGCCAGGCAACATCCGTGGAGAGAGAAACAGAGTTAACGTTTCAGGCCGAAACCCTTCGTCAGAACTGAGAAAAGAGCAGGAAATGAAACAGATAAAAATGCAAGGGGGAGGAACAGCACCTCATCTTTCGTTTAGGCACTTTACAGCCTTCCGGACTCAATATCGAGTTCAACAATTTCAGATCATAACCCCGGCCCCCACCACATATATATACATTTTATCCACCCTTTTGGTTCGTGCCTTTTTCCTTTTCTCTCTCCCCCTACGGCAGCTGTCTCTCATTCTGCCAGCATTTCACACTCCACCTTTTGTTTCTTAACCTGTCCCATTACCAAATCGTCTTGCCTTGAGCATCTCTTAATGTCTCTACTTACCATAGTTATCCCCCCCTCCCCCTTACATTTTTATCTGTTTCATTTCCTGCTCTTTTCTCAGTTCTGACGAAGGGTTTCGACCTGAAACGTTAACTCTGGTTCTCTCTCCACGGATGTTGCCTGGCCTGCTGAGTTTTTCCAGCGTTTTCTGTTGTTGTTTCAATTTTCCAGCATCCGCAGTATTTTGCTATCGTATAAGAGAGCATCCCCTTTGACTATGTAGCTGCCTGAGGGAAAATTATTTTGTCTGTGTGTTGCAGACAGGTCATTGCAGAGCACTGTTGAAAGATAAGTGCAGGACTCACTTATCTTGGCAAACTTTGTCAGGGTGTTGAATTTCTTCCTCGTCTGGGAGGATGAACTCTTCAGTGCAGACGCAGCATTGACATCTCTTCCCAGGCAGCCCCGGACTCCAGCTTGCTGGCAAGGGTGGATCACACATCCAAACAGAATCACTTCTCCTTTCCACCACCTCCTTCACCATGGCCTCCGAGGCTGTCTTGGAAAAGTGAGTTTCCCTCCCTCCCTCTGTGAATCGGCCGACTCTAAACTTCTCTCAGCAAAAGACTAAAAGATCTTGCATTTCTATAGCGCCTTTCACGACCTCAGGACGTCCCAAAGCGCTTTACAGCCAATGAACTACTTATTGAAGTGTAGTCACTATTGTAATGTAGGAAACGCAGCAGCCAATTTGTGCACAGCAAGCTCCCACAAACAGCAATGTGATAATGACCAGATAATCTGTTTTAGTGATGTTGATTAAGGGATAAATATTGGCCAGGACACTGGGGAGAACTCCCCCTGCTCTTCTTCGAAATAGTGCTGTGGGATCTTTTACATCCACCTCAGAGGGCAGACGGGGCCTCGGTTTAACATCTCATCCAAAAGACGGCACCTCCGACAGTGCAGCGCTCCCTCAGCACTGCACTGCGTTGTCAGTCCAGGTCTCTGGAGTGGGTCTTTTGGCCCAAGCAGCCTTTTCATCCATTCCCAACAATCCAACTCATGCAACTTGCCGATTAGGTCAGAGGAAGGTCATAGTGCAGTAACACGACTCAGGTTATAATTAAACAGAACACTCTGTAACTGAAATAACAGGGTATTACCAGGCTGACTATTAATATTTTTGCTAAGTAGCAAAATACAGTTTGTGACAATAAACGTTCCAAGATTCTTAACACAAGTCAACCAGTTTCGGCATCGCCTTACTTTACTTTTGCTTATTTTCTCATGTTTTTGTTTGCACAGACCTCCCCTGTGTCTTTTCAACCCCCATTCCCCACTATTTCCACATTCCTTTATTCTTTCTACATGTCTGAAGCATATCACTGATGATCTTTAATATCACCTGTTCTGTATTAAGCAGTCTGCCGGTCATGTGACACATTAATTCTCTCTCTGTGATTGGTTATCTGTTGCTTCCCTACCCCTCTCCCTTTTTTATTAATTCATTCTCAGGGATGTGGGCGTTGCCTCCAAGGCCAGCATTTATTGCCTGTCCCTGAGTTGCCCTTGAGAAGGTGGTGGTCAGCCGCCTTCTTGAACCACTGCAGTCCCTGTGGTGAAGGTACTCCCACAGTGCTGTGAAGTAGGGAGTTTGCGGATTTTGACCCAGCAACAACAACTTGCATTTATACTGCACCTTTAATGTAGTAAAACATCCCAAGGCGCTTCACAGGAGCGATTATCAAACAAAAATTGACACCGAGCCACAGAAGGAGACATTAGGACAGATGACCAAAAGCTTGGTCAAAGAGGTAGGTTTTAACGAGCAACTTAAAGGAGGAGAGCGAGGTAGAGAGGCGGAGAGGTTTAGGGAGGGAATTCCAGAGCTTAGGGCCCAGGCAGCTGAAGGCCCGGCCGCCAATGGTGGAGCGATGGAAATCAGGGATGCGCAAGAGGCCAGAATTGGAGGAACGCAGAGATCTCGGAAGGTTGTGGGGCTGGAGATTACAGAGATAGGGAGGGGTGAGGCTGCGGAGGGATTTGAACACAAGGATGAGAATTTTAAAATCGAGGCGTTGACGGACCAGGAGCCAATGTTGTTCAGCGAGCACAGGGGTGATGCTACTGATCAGTACTAGCCCTTCTCTTCATAGGGACAGTGGCAGTCCCTCCACACATAGTGGAGAGCAGTCGCAGTGCAGGTGCATTAGCGATTCTTTGGGGAAATGTCCTCTAAACTGCTTGGAAAGAGCCTAAAAGGGAGTTTAGCTTGAAAGCTTCCCACACAAAATGGAAGTCTAGTAGTAGAACTGAATGCTCGCAAATGGATGTCAAGCGAAGATGTTTAAAACCATGGAAGTTCCCAGATAATTAAGGCATAAAAATCTTCGAAGCTAAAAGCCATAAAGTAATTAAGCCATAAAGCCTCTAAGTCAATTACTCCAGAAAGGACTGTATTTATATTCTTGACATTCCTTACCAGTGTGAGAAGCCATTTTCTCTGGCTTAGGTCTCAAGTAGAGCTCATAAATATGTCATGTCACCCCATTTGTGTGGAATAAACCCTCGTGAAATACAAGATGGTTAAGGAGAGAGTGCCATAAACTGCAGACATGAAGTCTGTCACACACCAATAGCTCAATGACATTCACAGGTCTTCACATTTATCAAAGGTGATTGACAGGAGAAGGGGCAAAACCATCCAGCACACGTTCCACTATGCTTGGTTAATTTATTCATTCCTAGGATGTGGGCGTCGCTGGCAAGGCCAGCATTAATTGCCCTCGAGAAGGTGAGCCACCTTCTTGAACCGCTGCAGTCCGTGTGGTGAAGGTACTCCCACAGTGCTGTTAGGGAGGGTGTTCCAGGATTCTGACCCAGCGACGATGAAGGAACGACGATATATTTCCAAGTCAGGATGGTGTGTGACTTGGAGGGGAACTTGGAACTCTCTCCTCCTTGAAGACGCCCCTTAAAACCTACCTCTTTGACCAAGCTTTTGGCCATCTGCCCTAATATCTCCTTATGCGACTCAGTCTCAAAATTTGTTTAATAGCGCTCCTGTGAAGTGCCTTGGGACGTTTTACTACGTTAAAGGCGGCTTCTCTTCCCGCTCCCGCATTGTTACCTCTGATGTCCCCCAAGGTTCTATCCTTGGCCCCCTCCTGTTTCTCGATTACATGTTGCCCCCTGGCGACATCTTCCGAAAACACAGCGTCAGTTTCCACATGTACGCTGACGACACCCAGCTTTACCTCACTACCTCTTCTCTTGACCCCTCCACAGTCTCTAAATTGTCAGACTGCTTGTTCGACATACAGTTTTGGATGAGCAGAAATTTTCTCTAATTAAATATTGGGAAGACTGAAGCCATTGTTTTCGGTCCCCGCCACAAACTCCATTCCCTAGCCACTGACTCCATCCCTCTCCCGAACATCTGTCTGAGGCTGAACCACACTGTTCGCAACCTTGGTGTCATATTTGACCCTGAAATGAGCTTCCGACCACATATCCACAGCATAACAAAGACCACCTATTTCCACTTCCGTAACATCGCTCGTCTCCGCCCTTGCCTCAGCTCATCTGCTGCTGAAACCCTCATCCATGCCTTTGTTACCTCTAGACTTGACTATTCCACGCACTCCTGGCTGGCCTCCCACATTCTACCCTACGTAAACTTGAGGTCATCCAAAACTCAGCTGCCCATGTCCTATCTCGCACCAAGTCCCGTTCGCCCATCACCCCTGTGCTCGCTGACCTACATTGGCTCCCGGTTAAGCAGCGCCTCGATTTCAAAATTCTCATCCTTTAATTCAAATCCCTCCATGGCCTCGTCCCTCCCTATCTCTGTAATCTCCTTCAGCCCCACAACCGCCCCCCCCCCGCCCCCCCTCGAGATATCTGCGCTCCTCTAATTCTGCCCTGTTGAGCATCCCTGATTAGAATTGCTCAACCATTGGTGGCCGTGCCTTCTGTTGCCTGGGCCCTAAGCACTGGAATTCCCTGCCTAAACCTCTCCGCCTCTCTACCTCTCTTTCCTCCTTTAAGACGCTCCTTAAAACCTTCCTCTTTGACCAACCTTTTGGTCACCTGCCCTAATTTCTCCTTATGTCTCTCGGTGTCAATTTATTTGTCCGATAACACTCCTGTGCAGCGCCTTGCGACGTTTTACTACGTTAAAGGCGCTATATAAATGCAAGTTGTTGTTGTAAGATCGCAGCAGTCAAAATCCTCAACTGGGAAGACCCGCAGTCGAGTCGGAGACGTTTAACTTTCAGCACAGCTGTATCTTTAAAATGCCACTTGGAATTCTGGAAAGTTCTCCCAGAGCAGCTTAGAGCTAAGGGGGAAGCATCAAAGGTCAGTCATCTGTTTGAGCCAAATCATCTGCACGAGAGTTCAATGACGATCTGAGAAAATAAACAGTAGGAAGGATTAACATCAGGACCAGCTGTTAGTCAGAAAACAATGACCACCATCTATTTAAACAGCTAATGCACACTAATTTTAAATAAACTGCGTGGGCGATTTAACCATTCTGGGTTTTGCTGAAATTTTCTTTTCAAATATATATGCTGATTTTGTTGAAAAACAAATCCATATTTAGAACACGCTGCAGCAGTTCATAGAATCAGAGAATGACACAGCACAGGAGGAGGCCATTCAGTCCATCGTGAAGTGCGCCGGCTCTTTCAAAGAGCTATCCAATTGGTCCCACTCCCCCCTGCTCTTTCCCCGCCTATGAGTCACAAGATCGTGGGTTCGAGTCCCACTTCAGAGACTTGAGTTTAAAATCTTGGCTGACACGCCCAGTGCAGTACTGAGGGAGTGCTGCACTGCCAGAGGTGCTGTCTTTTAGATGAGACGTTAAAACCGAGGCCCAGTCTGCCCTCCCAGGTGGACGCAAAAGATCCCATGGCACTATTTCCAAGAAGAGCGGGGGAGTTATCCCCAGTGTCCTGGCCAATATTTATCCCTTTAGCAACATCACTGAAACAGTTTATCTGGTCATTATAACATTGCTGTTTGTGGGAGCTTGCTGTGCACAAATTGGCTGCCACATTCCTGCATTAAACAGTGACGACACTTCATAAGTACTTCATTGGCTGTAAACCGCTTTGAGACGTCCTGAAGTTGTGAAAGGCGCTATAGAAATGCAAAAGCAAAATACTGCGGATGCTGGAAATCTGAATTAAAAACAGAAAATGCTGGAAATACTCAGCAGGTCAGGCAGCATCTGTGGAGAGAGCAACAGAGTTAACATTTTAGGTCGATGACCCTTCGTCACCTGAAACGTTAACTCTGTTTCTCTCGCCACAGATGCGACCTGACCTGCTGAGTATTTCCAGAATTTTCTGTTGCTGTCGAAATGCAAGTCTTTTTATAGCCATGCAAATATTTCCCCTTCAAGTATTTCTCCAATTCCCCTTTTGAAAGTTACTATTGAATCTGCTTCCACCGCCCTTTCAGGCAGCGCATTCCAGATCACAACAACTCGCTGTGTAAAAAACAAATTCTCATCTCCCCTCTGGTTCTTTTGCCAATTATTTTAAATCTGTGTCCTCTGGTTACCAACCCTCCTGATAGTGGAAACAGTTTCACTTTGTGGATGTAGTTTTCTGAAAGACATACTTGGATTTGTCTGTTTGACATTGGTGAATGACAGACTATTGTGGGTTGTCGAGTGCAGAGTGAGATGTCGGAGTTAAGTTGATGAAAGTGAGTAGAGGCAGCATGGACTGGTCAGGGTTCATAGAAACATAGAAGATAGGAGCAGGAGTAGGCCATTCGGCCCCTCGAGCCTGCTCCGTCATTTAATGAGATCATGGCTGATCATCCAAATTCAGTACCCTGTCCCTGCTTTCTCCCCATATCCCTTGATCCATTTAGCCTTAAGAAATATATCTAACTCCTTCTTGAATATATTTAATGAATTGGCCTCAACTCCCTTCTGTGATAGAGAATTCCACAGGTTCACCACTCTCTGGGTGAAGAAATTCCTCCTCATCTCAGTCCTAAATGGCTTACCCCTTATCCTTAGACTGTGACTCCTGGTTCTGGACTCCCCCGCCATCGGGAACATCCTTCCTGCATCTAGTCTGTCTAGTCCTGTTAGAATTTTATAAGTTTCAATGAGATCCCCTCTCATTCTTCTAAACTCCAGCGAATATAAGCCCAATCGACCCAATCTCTCCTCATACGTCATTCCTGCCATCCCAGGTATCAGTCTGGTGAATCTTCGCTGCACTCCCTCCATGGCAAGAACATCCTTCCTCAGATAAGGCGACCAAAACTGCACACAATACTCAAGGTGTGGTCTCACCAAGGCCCTGTACAACTGCAGCAAGACATCCTTGCTCCTGTACTCGAATCCTCTCGCTATGAAGGCCAACATACCATTTGCCTTCTTAACCGCCTGCTGCACCTGCATGCTTACCTTCAGCGACTGGTGCACAAGGACACCCAGGTCTCGTTGCACTTCCCCTTCTCCCAATCTATTGCCGTTCAGATAATAATCTGCCTTCCTGTTTTTGCCACCAAAGTGGATAACCTCGCATTATCCACATTATACTGCATCTGCCATGCATCTGCCCAATCACCCAACCTGTCCAAATCATACTGCAGTTTCTCTGCATCTTCCTCACAGCACACACGCCCACCCAGCTTTGTGTCGTCTGCAAACTTGGAGATATTACATCTAGTTCCCTCGTCTAGATCATTAATATATATTGTGAATAGCTGGGGTCCTAGCACCGATCCCTGCGGTACCCCACTAGTCACTGCCTGCCACTCGGAAAAAGACCCGTTTATTCCAACTCTTTGCTTCCTGTCTGCCAATCAGTTCTCTATCCAAGTCAGTACCTTACCCCCAATCCCATGTGCTTTAACTTTGCACGCTAATCTCTTATGCGGGACCTTATCGAAAGCCTTCTGAAAGTCCAAATACACCACATCCACTGGTTCTCCTTTACCAGTTACATCCTCAAAAAATTCCAGTAGATTAGTCAAGCACGATTTACCTTTTGTAAATCCATGTTGACTTTGTCCGATCCTGTCACTGTTTTCCAAGTGCTCTGCTATTACATCTTTTATAATGGACTCCAGCATTTTCCCCACTACCGATGTCAGGCTTATAATTCCCCGTTTTCTCTCTACCACCTTTTTTAAATAGTGGGGTTACATTAGCTACCCTCCAAACCATGGGAACTGTGCCGGAGTCTATAGAATTTTGGAAGATGACCAGCAATGCATCTACTATTTCAAGGGCCACTTCCTTAAGTACCCAAGGATGTAGATTATCAGGACCTGGGGATTTATCGGTCTTCAATCCCATCAATTTCCCTAACACCATTTCCCTACAAATACTGATTTCATTCAGTTCCTCCCTCTCATTAGACCCTATGTTCCCTGACATCTCTGGGAGGTTATTTGTGTCCTCCTTTGTGAAGACAGAACCAAAGTATGCATTTAATTGGTCAGCCATTTCTTTGTTCCCCATTATAAATTCCCCTGATTCTGACTGCAAGGGACCTACGCTTGACTTCACCAATCTTTTTCTCTTCACATATCTATAGAAGCTTTTACAGTCAGTTTTTATGTTCCCTACAAGCTTACTCTCATACTCTATTTTCCCCCTCTTAATTAATCCTTTTGTCCTCCTTTGCTGATTCCTAAACTGCTCCCACTCCTCAGGTTTGCTGCTTTTTCTGGCCAATTTATATGTCCTCTCCTTGGATCTTATGCTATCCTTAATTTCCCTTGTTAGCCACGGTTGAGTCACCTTTTTTGTTTTATTTTTATGCCAGACAGAGATGAACAAATTCTGTCGTTCATCCATGCGATCTTTAAATGTTTGCCATTGCCTATCCACCGTCAACCCTTATAGTAACATTCCCCTATCCATCCTAGCCAACTCGCGCCTCATACTATCGTAGTTTCCTTTATTTAAATTCAGGACCCTAGTCTCTGAGTCAACTACTTCACTCTCCATCTTAATGAAGAATTCTATCATATTATAATCGCTCCTCCTCAAGGGGCCTCGCACAACAAGATTGCTAATTAATCCTTTCTCATTACATAATACCCAGTCTAAGATGGCCTGATCTCCAGTTGGTTCCTCGACATATTGTTCCAGAAAACCATCCCGTATACACTCTAGGAATTCCTCCTCCACAGTATTGTTACTAATTTGGTTAGCCCAATCTATATGTCGATTAAAGTCACCCATGATAACTGCTGTGCCCTTATTGCACGCGTATCTAATTTCCCGTTTAATGCCATCCCCAACCTCAGCATTACTGTTTGGGGGTCTGTATACAACTCCCACTAACGTTTTCTGCCCCATGGTATTTCTCAGCTCTACCCATACAGATTCCACATCATCAGCGCTAATATCCTTCCTTACTATTGTGTTAATCTTCTCTTTAACCAGCAATGCTACCCCCACCTCCTTTTCCTTTTTGCCTGTCCTTCCTGAATATTGAATACCCCTGGATGTTTAATTCCCAGCCTTGGTCACCCTGGCGCCATGTCTCCGTAATCCCAATTATATCATATCCGTTTACATCTATTTGCGCAGCTAATTCATCCACCTTATTACGAATGCTCCTCGCATTAAGACACAAAGCCTTGAGGCTTGTTTTTTCAACACTCTTAGTCCTTTTAGAATTAGTATTTACTGTGGCCCTGTTTGATTTACAGCCCTTGATTTCTCTGCCTTCCACTTTTGCTTTTCTCCTTCCTGTCTTTTGCTTCTATCCTTGCTTCCCTTTCCTCTATCGCCCTGCACAGGTTCCCAACCCCCTGCCATTTTAGTTTAAACCCTCCCCAACAGCACTAGCAAACACTCCCCCTCGGACATCGGTCCCGGTCCTGCCCAGGTGCAAACCGTCCAGTTTGTACTGGGGAGGCAACATACCATCCTGGAGTCTCGTTTGCGGCCGCAGAAACGCCCATCTATTCCCCTTACAAGAGAATCCCCTATCACTATAGCTCTCCCGCTCTTTTTTCTCCCGTCCTGTGCAGCAGAACCACCCATGGTGCCAGGAAGTTGGCTACTGCTGCCTTCACCCGATACCATCTCCCCCAACAATATCCAAAGCGGTATATCTGTTTGAGAGGGGGATGGCCACAGGGGATCCCTGCACTAGCTGCCTGCGCCTACTACTCTGCCTGGTGGTCACCCATTCCCTTCCTGCCTGTGCAGCCTTTACCTGCGGTGTGACCAACTCCCTAAACGTGCTATCCACGACGTCCTCAGCATCGCAAATGCTCCAGTTGTACCTGCACCTGGAAGCTACAATTTAGCTCATCCATTGTTCTGGAAAGGGATGTATAATTTGATTAGCTACAGCTCAAAGGACTAACAGGGCAATTCAAAGTTTGCACAGTCAAGCCAATTCCTGATGCAATTTAAAATGGTAATAGCTTCAAAAGGAGCAACACGTGCCAAAAGAAGAAAGACTTGCATTTCTACAGCGCCTTTCAAGACCACCGGACGTCTCAAAGCGCTTTACAGCCAATGAAGTACTTTTGAAGTGTAGTCACTGTTGTAATGTGGGAAACGTGGCAGCCAATTTGCGCACAGCAAGGTCCCACAAACAGAAATGTGATAATGACCAGATAATCTGTTTTTATTATGTTGGTTGAGGGAGATATATTGGCCAGGACACCAAGCAGAGTATGGGGAAACCAAACCGCCACTGACTGCTCCAGTTAGTTTTAATAATTACTTCCATGAGGCTTGAATTTTTATAGAAACAGAAGTCTTTTAAACAAACATAGCTTGCAGGGAGAGACTGCAATTCATTTTGAGGTGCTTCTGTGAGGGGATCTAACCAAATGTCTACTTACCACAAAATCTTGCTAAAATGATCAGAGCTGCTCATGAGAGTATATGCCCCTGTGGTTTAGGGGCAGTTTATCATTTAGCAATGAAAAGATTGCTGTCTGGTCACTCAAAGCTCTCACCTTATACAAAAGTTGCAATTTTGCAAATTCTTAGCTGTTTTAACCATCTGTGCCTACCCCCTTGTATTTATATAAGAACAATAAGAACATAAGAAATAGGAGCAGGAGTAGGCCAATCGGCCCCTCGAGCCTGCTCCGCCATTCAATAAGATCATGGCTGATCTGATCCTCACCTCAAATCTAAAGAACACAAGAAGTAGGAGCAGGACCCGGCCACTCAGCCCCTGGGCCCGCTACGCCACCCATAGGGCCTCGACCGATCCGAACTCAGCCTCCTGTCCAATTTCCTGCCCGCTCCCCGTAACCCCTAATTCCCTTTACTTCTAGGAAACTGTCTATTTCTGTTTTAAATTTATTTAATGATGTAGCTTCCACAGCTTCCTGGGGCAGCAAATTCCACAGACCTACTACCCTCTGAGTGAAGAAGTTTCTCCTCATCTCAGTTTTGAAAGAGCAGCCCCTTATTCTAAGATTATGTCCCCCAGTTCTAGTTTCACCCATCCTTGGGAACATCCTTACCGCATCCACCCGATCAAGCCCCTTCACAATCTTATATCTTTCAATAAGATCGCCTCTCATTCTTCTGAACTCCAATGAGTAGAGTCCCAATCTACTCAACCTCTCCTCATATGTCCACCCCCTCATCCCGGGGATTAACCGAGTGAACCTTCTTTGTACTGCCTCGAGAGCAAGTATGTCTTTTCTTAAGTATGGACACCAAAACTGTATGCAGTATTCCAGGTGCGGTCTCACCAATACCTTATATAACTGCAGCAATACCTCCCTGTTTTTATAATCTATCCCCCTAGCAATAAAAGCCAACATTCCGTTGGCCTTCTTGATCACCTGCTGCAACTGCATACTAACTTTTTGATTTTCTTGCACTAGGACCCCCAGATCCCTTTGTACTGCAGTACTTTCCAGTTTCTCGCCATTAAGATAATAACTTGCTCTCTGATTTTTCCTGCCAAAGTGCATAACCTCACATTTTCCAATATTGTATTGCATCTGCCAAATCTCTGCCCACTCACCCAGCTTGTCTATATCCCCTTGTAGGTTTTTTATGTCCTCCTCACTTTCTACTTTCCCTCCCATCTTTGTATCATATATAGCTCCTTTAATGTAGTAAAACAGGAGTAATTATAAGACAAAAAAAAATTGACACAAGGAGAAATTCGGGCAGGTGACCAAAAGCTTGGTAAAAGAGGTTGCTTTTAAGGAGCGTCTTAAAGGAGGAAAGAGAGGTAGAAAGGCGGAGGGGTTTCGGCAGGGAATTCCAGGGCCGAGGCAACAGAAGGCAGGCCACCAATCGGTGAGTGATTATAATCAGGGATGCTCAACAGGGCAGAATTTGAGGAGCACAAATATCTCGGTGGGGGGGGGTTTGTGGGGCTGAAGGATATTACAGAGATAGGGCGGGGCGAGGCCATGGAGGGATTTGAAAACAAGGATGAGAATTTTGAAATCAAGGTGTTGCTTAACCAGGAGCCAATGTAGGTCAGCGAGCACAGGGGGTGATGGGTGAACAAGACTTGGTGCGAGTTAGGACACGGGCAGCCGAGTTTTGGATCACCTCAAATTTACGTAGGATAGAATGTGGGAGGCCAGCCAGGAGTGCGTCAAATCTAGAGGTAACAAAGGCATGGATGAGGGTTTCAGCAGCAGATGAGCTGAGGCAGGGGCGGAGATGGGTGATGTTACAGAGGTAGAAATAGGCGGTCTTAGTTTTTTTTAAATTCGCTTATGGGATCTGGGCGTTGCTGGCAAGGCCAGCATTTATTGCCCATCCCTAGTTGCCCTTGAGAAGGTGGTGGTGGTGAGCCGCCTTCTTGAACCGCTGTAGTCCATGTGGTGAAGGTGCTCCACAGTGCTGTTAAGGAGGGAGTTCCAGGATTTTGACCCAGCGACGATGAAGGAACGGCGATATACTAAGTCAGGATGGTGTGTAACTTGGAGGGGAACTTGGAGGTAGTGGTGTTCCCATGCGCCTGTTGCCCTTGTCCTTCTAGGTTGAAGAGGTCGCAGGTTTGGGAGGTGCTGCTGAAGAAGCCTTGGCGAGTTGCTGCAGTGCATCTTGTAGATGGTACACACTGCAGCCACGGTACGCCGGTGGTGGAGGGAGTGAATGTTTAAGGTGGTGGATGGGGTGCCGATCAAACAGGCTGCTTTGTCCTGGATGGTGTCGAGCTTCTTGAATGTTGTTGGAGCTGCACTCATCCAGGCAAGTGGAGAGTATTCCATCACACTCCTGACTTGTACCTTGTAGATGGTGGAAAGGCTTTGGGGAGTCAGGAGGTGAGACACTCGCCACAGAATACCCAGCCTCTGACCTGCTCTTGTTGCCACAGTATTTATGTGGCTGGTCCAGTTAAGTTTCTGGTCAATGGTGACCCCCAGGATGTTCATAGTGGGGGATTCGGCGATGGTAATGCCGTTGAATGTCAAGTGGAGGTGGTTAGACTCTCGCTTGTTGGAAATAGTCATTGCCTGGCACTTCTGTGCTGCGGATATGTGGTTGGAAGCCCATTTCAGGGTCAAATATGACACCAAGGTTGTGAACAGTGTGGTTCAGCCTCAGACAGATGTTAGGGAGAGGGATGGAGTCAGTGGCTAGGGAACGGAGTTTGTGGCGGGAACCGAAAACAATGGTTTCGGTCTTCCCAATATTTAATTGGAGAAAATGTCTGCTCATCTAGAACTGGATGTCGGACAAGCAGTCTGACAATTTAGAGACCGTGGAAGGGTCAAGAGAAGTGGTAGTGAAGTAGGGTGTTGTCAGCGTACATGTGGAAATTGATGCTGTGCTTTCGGATGATGTCGCCAAGGGGCAACATGTCGATGAGAAATAGGAGGGGGCCAAGGATAGTTCCTTGGGGGACTCCAGAGGTAACGATGCGGGAGCGGGAAGAGAAGCCGTTGCAGGTGGTTCTCTGGTTACAATTAGATAGATAAGAATGAAACCAGGTGAGTGCAGTCCCACCCAGCTGGACGACGGTGGAGAAGGATGGAGTAGTCAACCGTGTCAAAGGCTGCAGACAAGTCAAGAAGGACGAGGAGGGATAGTTTACCTTTGTCACAAAGGATGTCATTTGTAACTTTGATGAAAGCCGTTTCGGTACTGTGGGAAGTGCGGATACCTGATTGGAGGGATTCAAACATGGAATTGCGGGAAAGGTGGTCACGGATTTGGGAGGCGACAACACGTTCAAGGACGTTGGAGAGAAAAGGGAGGTTGGAGATGGGGCGGTAGTTTGCAAGGACGGAGGGGTCAAGGGTTGGTTTTTTGAGAGGGGTGATGACGGCAGATTTGAGGGAGAGGGGGACAGTACCTGAGGAGAAAGAACCTTTAACAATGTCAGCTAACATGGGAGCCAGAAAAGGAATTTGGGTGGTCAGCAGTTAGATGGGAATAGTGTCGATGGAGCAGGAGGTGGGTCTCATGGACAAGATGAGCGCAGAGAGGTCATGAGGGGATATCGTAGAGAAACTGGAGAAAGATGTGAGTTCAGGGCTAGGACAGGGGAGGATCCTGAGAGGAAGTTTGGCCCGGTGTGGTAGGGGAAGGAAGGGAAGTGGCAGAGGCAGCTGAACGGATGGTCTCAATCTTAGAGACAAAGAAGTCCATGAGCTCCTCACACTTGTTGTCGGAGGTGAGGGTGGAGGAGACAGGGGAGAGGGGTTTAAGAAGACGGTTAACAGTGAAGAATAGAAGCCAGGGTTTATCTTTGCATTCCAGAATGATTCTGGAATAGTGAGCAATTTTAGCAGACGAGAGCAGGACCCGATAATGCTTTATGTGGTCCAGCCAGATCTGGCGGTGAATGGCTAAACCAGTTGTCTGCCATATCCGTTCAAGTCTGCGTTCCTTGGACTGAAGGGAGCGAAGATGAGGGCCATACCAGGGGGAACGGTCAGGGTGAGAGAGAGTAATTGTTTTATTAGGGACTAGGGCATCAAAGGTGGTGGTGAGGGTGTGGTTGAGCAGTTCGGTAGCTGCAGAAATGTCATGGTGAATGGAGGGCTAAAGGCTGGACAGTTGGGATTTCATAAGTGCAGTTGTAAGAGAGTTGGCAGAGAGTTTTTCCAGGGGCGGACACAGAAGGAAGTCGGGTTGGGGGGGGAGTGGAAGGGGGATGTGGGTAGAGAGCGATATGAGGAAGTGGTCACAGATGGCCTTATCTGCGATTGACACAATGGGAGTAGCGAGGCCACGAGAGATGGCAAGGTTGAGGGGGTGTCCGTGAATATGCGAGAGTTTACATGGAGAGAGAGTTTAAGGGAGGATAGGAGGCTAGTGAACTCAGAGGAGAGAGAGCATGATGAATTGAGATGGAGGTTGAAATTACCGAGGATGAGAAGTCGTTCGGTGCAGAGGCTGAGGGAGAAAAGCAGTGAAGATATCTCGGTTATAAAATTTTTATGGTACTTGGGTGGGCGGAAGAGAACGAGAATTTTAAATGAGAGGTGAGAGGGGTGGAATAAGGCGAGATGCTCAAAGGAGGAGAAAGTACCGGAGGAGTAGGGGGAGAGACCAAGGTGTGATTTGGTGATGAGAGCCACACCGCCACCACGGCGGTCTGAGAGGGGCATGTGGTGGAAGGTATAGCCAGGCGGGGAGGCTTCTTTTAAGGGTAAGGTGTCATCACCCCTCAGCCAAGTTTCCATCAGGGCCATGATGTCGATGCAATCACCCACGATAAGCTCATGGATGGCAAGGGCCTTGGTCGCAAGTGAACGGACATTCTGGAGCGAGATGCGGAGAGGGTCGGTGATGGCTGCCCCACTGCCAGTGCCCACAGTGTCAGGGCTGGGGGGTGATGAGTTGGACAGGGAGGAGATTGGCAAGATTTGCCCCCAGTGGGCACGCTGGGCGGGAAGGTCGGCGAGAGAGTCGGATGGGACAGTTGGGGTTGCTGCTCGTGAGGAGACAGTGACGAGTGCCTCGATGGGCCCTTCGGAGGATGCCAAGAGAGGCAGAGGGAAGCTGTGGGCTTATCTAAGAGAGAGTGAAGCCTGGGACGGCAGCAGGAGAGGCGGAAGGTCGAAGAGCAATGAAGGATTGGGGTAGGGTTTTGGGAGGGCAGAGTATCTGAGAGAGGAGAGATGAAAGGAGGCATAACGACAGGAGAGAGCGGTCGGGAGGGGCAGAGGGGGAAAAAGTGGAAAAGTATTGAGTTGCTGGGCCCCTCACCCTCAGCCTCACCTGTCCCGGGCCCTTCACCCTCAGCCTCACCTGTCCCGGGCCCCTCACCCTCACCTGTCCCGGGCCCCTCAGCCTCACCCTCACCTGTCCCGGGCCCCTCAGCCTCACCTGTCCCGGGCCCCTCAGCCTCACCTGTCCCGGGCCCCTCAGCCTCACCTGTCCCGGGCCCCTCACCCTCAGCCTCACCTGTCCCGGGCCCCTCACCCTCAGCCTCACCTGTCCCAAGCCCCTCACCCTCACCTGTCCCGGGCCCCTCACCCTCACCTGTCCCGGGCCCCTCACCCTCACCCTCACCTGTCCCGGGCCCCTCACCCTCAGCCTCACCTGTCCCGGGCCCCTCACCCTCAGCCTCACCTGTCCCGGGCCCCTCACCCTCAGCCTCACCTGTCCCGGGCCCCTCACCCTCAGCCTCACCTGTCCCGGGCCCCTCACCCTCAGCCTCACCTGTCCCGGGCCCCTCACCCTCAGCCTCACCTGTCCCGGGCCCCTCACCCTCAGCCTCACCTGTCCCGGGCCCCTCACCCTCAGCCTCACCTGTCCCGGGCCCCTCACCCTCAGCCTCACCTGTCCCGGGCCCCTCACCCTCACCTGTCCCGGGCCCCTCACCCTCACCTGTCCCGGGCCCCTCACCCTCAGCCTCACCTGTCCCGGGCCCCTCACCCTCAGCCTCACCTGTCCCGGGCCCCTCACCCTCAGCCTCACCTGTCCCGGGCCCTCTCACCCTCACCTGTCCCGGGCCCCTCCCCCTCAGCCTCACCTGTCCCGGGCCCCTCACCCTCAGCCTCACCTGTCCCGGGCCCCTCACCCTCAGCCTCACCTGTCCCGGGCCCCTCACCCTCAGCCTCACCTGTCCCGGCCCCTCACCCTCAGCCTCACCTGTCCCGGGCCCCTCACCCTCAGCCTCACCTGTCCCGGGCCCCTCACCCTCAGCCTCACCTGTCCCGGGCCCCTCACCCTCAGCCTCACCTGTCCCGGGCCCCTCACCCTCAGCCCTCACCTGTCCCGGGCCCCTCACCCTCAGCCTCACCTGTCCCGGGCCCCTCACCCTCAGCCTCACCTGTCCCGGGCCCCTCACCCTCAGCCTCACCTGTCCCGGGCCCCTCACCCTCAGCCTCACCTGTCCCGGCCCCTCACCCTCAGCCTCACCTGTCCCGGGCCCCTCACCCTCAGCCTCAGCCTCACCTGTCCCGGGCCCCTCACCCTCACCTGTCCCGAGCCCCTCAGCCTCACCTGTCCCGGGCCCCTCAGCCTCACCTGTCCCGGGCCCCTCACCCTCACCTGTCCCGGGCCCCTCACCCTCACCTGTCCCGGGCCCCTCACCTGTCCCGGGCCCCTCCCCCTCAGCCTCACCTGTCCCGGGCCCCTCACCTGTCCCGGGCCCCTCCCCCTCACCCTCACCTGTCCCGGGCCCCTCAGCCTCACCTGTCCCGGGCCCCTCCCCCTCAGCCTCACCTGTCCCGGGCCCCTCAGCCTCACCTGTCCCGGGCCCCTCACCCTCACCTGTCCCGGGCCCCTCACCCTCACCTGTCCCGGGCCCCTCACCTGTCCCGGGCCCCTCACCACCTGTCCCGGGCCCTCACCTCAGCCTCACCTGTCCGGCCCCTCACCCTCAGCCTCACCTGTCCCGGGCCCCTCACCCTCAGCCTCACCTGTCCCGGGCCCCTCACCCTCAGCCTCACCTGTCCCGGGCCCCTCACCCATCACCCTCACTGTCCCGGGCCCCTCACCCTCAGCCTCAGCCTCACCTGTCCCCGGGCCCCTCACCCTCAGCCTCACCTGTCCCGGGCCCCTCACCCTCAGCCTCACCTGTCCCGGGCCCCTCACCCTCAGCCTCACCTGTCCCGGGCCCCTCACCCTCAGCCTCACCTGTCCCGGGCCCCTCACCCTCAGCCTCACCTGTCCCGGGCCCCTCACCCTCAGCCTCACCTGTCCCGGCCCCTCACCCTCAGCCTCAGCCTCTCCTGTCCCGGGCCCCTCACCCTCAGCCTCACCTGTCCCGGGCCCCTCACCCTCAGCCTCACCTGTCCCGGGCCCCTCACCCTCAGCCTCACCTGTCCCGGGCCCCTCACCCTCACCTGTCCCGGGCGTTGCTCGGTGAAGGTTTGGTGAGGGCGGGGCTTCCCCAGAGTCACATGGCCGCCTGGGAGGCGTTCCTCAATGACGTCAACAGGCGGGGCGAGGCCCGGATGACGTTCCGATGCGGGGGCGGAGTCTAATGACTGTATAGGGGCGGGGCGCTAAAGACGTGTACGAGAGCGGAGCCCATTGATGTTCCCGCGGCGGGGGCGTGGCCTAATGACGGAAGCGAGGGCGTGGCCTAGATACGTTCCTGGGGGGGCGTTGCTAGTGACGTTGTCCGTAGGGGGCGGGGCCCGGCGACGCGGCAGGGGCGTGGCGTGGCCCGGTGACGCGGACGGGGCGGGGCTTGGTGACGCGGCCGGCGATGGCGGTGAATTCAACTCCTCGGTTCCGGCGGTTGGGGAGTCGGAGCTCGCTGAGGCGGCGGACAGGTACCGCGGCGGGAGTCGTGGGGGGTGGGGGAGCACGGACTGTGAGGGCGGCGGGGCCCGGCCCGGACTCCGGACTCCCCGCAGTCGCTTTGAGGAACCCTAGAAATTTACAGCACAGAAGGAGGCCATTCGGCCCATCGTATCTGAGCCGGCGGACAAAGAGCCATCCAGCCCAATCCCACTGTCCAGCTCTTGGTCCATAGCCCTGTAACATAGAAAGATAGGAGACAGGAGCAGGGAGTAGGCCATTCGGCCCCTCGAGCCTGCTCCGCCATTTAATGAGATCATGGCTGATCATCCAAACTCAGTACCCTGTCCCTGCTTTCTCCCCATATCCCTTGATCTCTTTAGCCTTAAGAAATATATCCAACTCCTTCTTGAATCCATTTAATGAATTGGCCTCTACTGCCTTCTGTGGCAGAGAATTCCACAGGTTCACCACTCTCTGGAAATATGTCCTTCCTATCCACTCTATCTCGGCCCCCTCATCATTTCATACAGCTTAATCAAGTCTCCCCTCAGCCTCCTCTGTTCCAAAGAAAACAACCCCAGCCTATCCAATCTTTCCTCATAGCTAAAATTCCCCTGTCCTGGCAACATCCTCGTATATCTCCTCTGTACCCTCTCTCGTGCAATCACATCCTTCCGGTAATGTGGTGACCAGAACTGTATGCAGTACTCTAGCTGAGGCCTAACTAGTGTTTTATACAGTTCAAGCATAACCTCTATGCTCTTGTATTCTATGCCTCTGCTAATAAAGGAAAGTATCTCGTATGTCTTAACCACCTTATCTACCTGTCCTGCTACGTTCAGGGATCTGCCGACATGCACTCCAAGGTCTCTCTGATTTTCTGCACTTCTCAGTGTCCTACATTTATTGTGTATTCCCTTGCGTTGTTAGCCCTTCCCAAATGCATTACGTCGCACTTCTCCAGATTTAATTCCATTTGCCACTGTTCTGACCAGTCCATTCATATCTTTTCAGGATGGCAGGTTGTGTCTAGTGGGGTACCGCAAGGATCGGTGCTTGGGCCCCAGCTATTCACAATCTATATCAATGATTTGGATGAGGGGACTAAATGTAACATTTCCAAATTTGCTGATGATACAAAGCTAGGTGGCAGTGTCAGTTGCGAAGAGGATGTGAAGAGGCTTCAAGGGGATTTCGACAGGCTCAGTGAGTGGGCGAGAACATGGCAGATGGAATATAATGTGGATAAATGTGAAGTTATCCACTTTGGTAGAAAAAACAGAAAGGCAGAGTATTTCCTAAATGGTGAAAGGTTGGGGAATGCAGATGCTCAAAGGGACCTGGGTGTCCTTGTACATGAGTCACTGAAAGTGAATGTGCAGGTGCAGCAAGCCATTAGGAAGGCAAATGGTATGCTGGCCTTCATTACAAGAGAATTTGAGTACAGGAGTAAAGAAGTCTTACTCCAATTATATAGGGCCTTGGTGAGACCACACCTGGAGTACTGTGTGCAGTTTTGGTCTCCTTACCTAAGGAAGGATATACTTGCCATAGAGGGAGTGCAACGAAGGTTCACGAGGTTGATTCCTGGGATGGCGGGACTGTCGTATGAGAAGAGATTGAGTAAACTAGGCCTGTATTCTCTTGAATTCAGAAGAATGAGAGGGGATCTCATTGAAGCATACAAAATTATTACAGGGCTTGATAGGGTGGATGCTGGGAGAATGTTTCCCTTGGCTGGGGAGTCTAGAACCAGGGACCACAGCCTCAGGATAAAGGGTAGGCCATTCAGGACTGAGATGAGAAGAAATTTCTTCACACAGAGGGTGATGAACCTTTGGAATTCTCTACCCCAGAGGGCTGTGGAGGCTCAGTCATTGGGTATATTCAAAACAGAAGTCGACAGATTTCTGACTAGTAAGGGCATCAAGGGATATGGCGATAGGGCCGGTGAATGGAGTTGAGGCAGAAAATCAGCCATGATCTTATTGAATGGCAGAGCAGGCTCGAAGGGCCGAATGGCCTACTCCTGCTCCTATTTCTTATGTTCTGCAGTCTGCAGCTTTCTTCTTCATTGTCAACCACACGGCCAATTTTTGTATCATCTGCAAACTTCTTAATCATACTTCCTACATTCAAGTCTAAATCATATATATATATATATATATATACCACAAAAAGCAAAGGACCTAGTACTGAGCCCTGCAGAACCCCACTGGAAACAGTCTTCCAGTCACAAAACACTCTTCGACCATTACCCTTTGTTTCCTGCCTCTGAGCCAATTTTGGATCCAACTTGCCACTTTGCCTTGGATCCCATGGGCCTTTACTTTTGTGACCAGTCTGCCATGCGGGACCTTATCAAAAGCCTTGCTAAAATCCATATAGACTACATCAAACGCACTGCCCCCATCAACCCTCCTTGTTAACTCCTCCAAAAATTCAATCAAGTTAGTCAGACACGACCTTCCCTTAACAAATCCATGCTGACTGTCCCTGATTAATCCGTGTCTTTCTAAATGAAGATTTATCCTGTCCCTCAGAATTTTTCCCAATAATTTAGTTTAGGCTGACTGGCCTGTAATTACTCGGTCTATCCCTTTCTCCCTTTTTAAACAAAGGTACCACATTAGCAGTCCTCTGGCACCACACCTGTAGCCAGAGAGAATTGGAAAATGATGGTCAGCGCCTCTGCTATTTCCTCTCTTACTTCTCTTAACGGGGGTGAGGAGCTGAGCGGCCCCTCAGCCCCCTGACCCGGGCTAACATGACACAGCAAGATCCCATAAAGCAGCCAATGAGATAAATGGCCAACTGATCTGTTTTTAGTGATGTTGATTGAGGGGTAAATGGTGGCCAGGACACCCTGCTTTTCTTCGAAATAGTGCCATGGGATCTTTTACCTTCACCTGAGAGAGCAGACGGGGCCTCGGTTTAATATCTCATCCGAAAAACGGCACCTCTGACAGTGCAGCACTCCCTCAGTACTGTCCTTCCGACAGTGCCGCACTCCCTCAGTACTGTCCCTCTGACAGTGCGGCGCTCCCTCAGTACTGCCCCTCTGACAGTGCAGCACTCCCTCAGTACTGCCCCTCCGACAGTGCAGCGCTCCCTCAGTACTGCTCCTCCGACAGTGCAGCGCTCCCTCAGTACTGCCCCTCCGACAGTGCAGCGCTCCCTCAGTACTGCCCCTCCGACAGTGCAGCGCTCCCTCAGTACTGCCCCTCCGACAGTGCAGCGCTCCCTCAGTACTGCCCCTCCGACAGTGCAGCACTCCCTCAGCACTGCCCCTCCGACAGTGCAGCGCTCCCTCAGTACTGCCCTCTGACAGTGCAGCGCTCCCTCAGTACTGCCCCTCCGACAGTGCAGCACTCCCTCAGTACTGCCCCTCCGACAGTGCAGTGCTCCCTCAGTACAGCCCCTCTGACAGTGCGGTGCTCCCTCAGTACTGCCCCTCCGACAGTGCAACGCTCCCTCAGTACTGCCCCTCTGACAGTGTGGTGCTCCCTCAGTACTGCACTGGGAGTGTCAGCTTAGATTATGTATTGAAGTCTCTGGAGTGGGACTTGAACCCACGACCTTCTGACTCAGAGGCGAGGGTGCTACCCACCGAGCCACGGTTCGGAGTTTGCCCTTTGATTCCTGGTGCCTGTGTGAATCATATCCTGTTTTCATTACGCTTGCGTTTCCAGTATTTCTGCCAGTGAAGTGGAGAGCAAATTCTGCAATCCTAGTCTGTGAAATCTGTTAATCAGCAACCTTGACAGTGGTGCACGTGTTACTCTGAATCCCCACTGAAGTCTTCCCATTATCGTTTTATTTGTATTGATTTGCTGCTTGCTCTCTAGTGAAGGGGCTTCTCTGTTCCTCGATCTGCAATTGGCTAATCAGTTCTCGGTGGTTTGTTTTTGAATGGCTGTGAATGTATTTAAGTTATAATTATTTTTAATTCTTTGCGCACTATTATACTTGTAAACTTTGTGACCGGCAAGGTCGCCAGGAATCCACTGATTCAAAACTGATGCAAGTCCCTTCCAAAATCTCAACTTTCGGCATTTCCCAATTGCTGGACTTATGCCATTGACCTGAGAGAAAATAGTCATGCTCAATCAATTAATGTCTTGCACCAGCAATTGAGTATTACCAGCCATCAATTGATGCAACTTTACAGGGCGCTGGTGAGACCGCACCTGGAGTACTGTGTACAGTTTTGGTCTCCATATTTAAGGAAGGATATACTTGCATTGGAGGCAGTGCAGAGAAGGTTCACTAGGTTGAGTCCTGGGATGAAGGGGTTGTCTTATGATGAAAGGTTGAGCAGGTTGGGCCTATACTCATTGGAGTTTAGAAGAATGAGAGGTGATCTTATTGAAACATATAAGATTCTGAGGGGGATTGACAGGGTAGATGCTGAGAGGATGTTTCCCCTAGTGGGGGAATCTAGAACTAGGGGGCATAGTATCAGAATAAGGGGTTGCCCATTTAAGACGGAGATGAGGAGGAATTTCTTCTCTGAGGGTCGTGAATCTTTGGAATTCTCTACCCCAGAGAGCTGTGGAGGCGGAGTCATTGAATATATTCAAGGCGGAGATTGACACATTTGAACTACAAGGGAGTCAAGGGATATGGGGAGAGCGTGGGAAAGTGGTGTTGAGGCCAAGATTGGGTCAGCCATGATCTTATTGAATGGCGGAGCAGGCTCGAGGGGCCGATTGTCCTGCTCCTGTTTCTTATGTTCTTCTCAAGCATGTTGAAGCTGTGTCAAAGATGAACCATTTCTGTCTGGTGGATTATTTATTGGATTCTTTCTTGTAGATCACAGCATGTACAGGGTTAATATTAAGTACTGCGAGCTGATTCATCAAGCAGCAGCGACTATACATTGTGGTCTGGTATGCAGAAGGCACTGAAAGTCAGACATTTACCTGTGGTTATTGATTATTGTGGACAAGTAAGTGCCAGTTGGAGTGCTCCTGTAACTGAGATATCCTTGGATAATGGACCCATCTCTCAAACCAGTCGAAGTGTGTGGAGCTGATCTTTGGGCCAAGCCGTTCCACTCCAGTGCAAGCATCTTGTGGGGCTCTTGAGAGCACATATCGAGGCCATCAATATAAGGTTGTCACCAAGAAATCAAATAGGGAATTCAGAAGAAACTTCTTTACCCAGAGAGTGGTGAGAATGTGGAACTCGCTACCACAGGGAGTGGTTGAAGCGAATAGTATAGATGCATTTAAGGGGAGGCTGGACAAGCATATGTGGGAGAAGGGAATAGAGGGTTATGCTGCAAGATTTAAATAAGGAAAGACGGGAGGAGGCTCGAGTGGAGCATAAACGCCGGCATGGACTGGTTGGGCCAAATGGCCTGTTTCTGTGCCGTATATCCTATGTAATCCTGTGCATATGGCAGCTACATTTGTGTGGGCAAATAACGTTTTTAATCCTGTGAATATCTGACCGTTTAAGTTGCAAAAAATGTGTTTTAAGATATCCCAGAACATTGAAAGGAAGTCAGAGTTGTATCTTGGTTGATGTCGCATGAGGACCGTAGTCAGTTTGGTGCAGTTGGGTACAAAGCTAGTCAGAGACTAGTCGTGGATAATCATGTATGAATGAAGTGACTGTTTCAAGGGTATGTTTTGTAATGAAGGTTAGTACCTTTTGTGTATATTTTGAGATTAGCAAAGTTTGTCATTCCTTATATATATAGTTTGTACTTACTTCATTTACTTGTTTAATGTTTCATAAATATGTTTAGCACCTGAGTCACGGTCTGATTCAGTATTGTCGCCTACCAAATGTGATCACGTGAAGGCACGTGAACTATTCCCGTTAACCGGAGCAGTGACTGGGGTCGTGCTGGATCCTTGGTTTTGCTACATTTACCTCCATTTTAGGAAGGTAAAGGCACATCCTGTTGTGGAGGGAGGATGCAAGGTCTGCTATTGGAGTCACATTTTCCACCCTCCAATTCTCTCGCTGAATTTTCCTTTCCCCATAAATTTGGGAGTCTCCACTATTTCTTCTCGGAACCTTGGATGTAAACCATCATCCAAGGTTCCAAGAAGAAACCGTGGACGTTCAGTTGTTGAGTATATTCAAGACAGAGATTGATAGATTTTTTAATATTAAGGGAATCAAAGGATAAGGGGATGGTGCAGGAAAGTGGAGATGAGGTAGAAGATCAGCCATGATATTGAATGGCAGAGCAGGCTCGACGGGCCGAATGGCCTACTCCTGCTCCTAGATTCTATGTTTCTATGTTTCTATGATATTGAATGGCGGAGCAGGCTCGAAGGGTGAAATGGCCGACTCCTGCTCCTAGATTCTATGTTTCTATGTTTCTATGATATTGAATGGCAGAGCAGGCTCGAAGGGTGAAATGGCCGACTCCTGCTCCTAGATTCTATGTTTCTATGATATTGAATGGCAGAGCAGGCTCGAAGGGTGAAATGGCCGACTCCTGCTCCTAGATTCTATGTTTCTATGATATTGAATGGCGGAGCAGGCTCGAAGGGTGAAATGGCCGACTCCTGCTCCTAGATTCTATGTTTCTATGATATTGAATGGCGGAGCAGGCTCGAAGGGTGAAATGGCCGACTCCTGCTCCTAGATTCTATGTTTCTATGATATTGAATGGCGGAGCAGGCTCGAAGGGCGAAATGGCCGACTCCTGCTCCTAGATTCTATGTTTCTATGATATTGAATGGCGGAGCAGGCTCGAAGGGTGAAATGGCCGACTCCTGCTCCTAGATTCTATGTTTCTATGATATTGAATGGCGGAGCAGGCTCGAAGGGCGAAATGGCCGACTCCTGCTCCTATTTCTTACATTCTTATCCGGTTCGGGGGTATTTTTCTACCTTGCGTTCTAGTAACTTCGTCAGTGCCATTTCTTTTTGAATAATGACCTTCTACAAATAGTTCGACACCGACTTTCTGCTGATTCTACTGTCCCATTATCCATCTCCTCTGGGACCGAGTACTTATTTAGTGTATCTGCCGTTCCTTCATGCTCCACTACATGTTTTGCCCACTTTATCTCTTAGTGGCCCTGCCTGTAGCTGATAAAATTTGCCACCTTGTGTTGAAATAAACTTGGCACAAGAATCTGATCTATTGTTGCTTAAACCGCTCGTGCCCTGTGACTGGGTTTAAATCAAAGCTGGACACTCTCGAAAACTTGCTTTCCTTTCCGACCTGCCTATTCTGCACTTGCATTTCCCCCCCCCATGCTATATTAGTTTAAGCTTACCCTCCCCCACTCCTCTTGTTGACCCACTCTCTTTCTCCCTCCATTTCCCCCCCCCCACTGCCCCGGTCCCCCATGATGATATTCGACCTAGCTCTCTCCATGTGTAGCCTCCAGCCTCAGAACTGGTCTCAATGCCACAACAACAACTTGTATTTATATAGCTCCTTTAACGTAGTAAGATGTCCCAAGGCGCTTCACAGAACTGTTATCAAACAAAATTTGACACCCAGCCGCATGAGATATTAGGGCAGGCGACCAAAAGCTTGGTCAAAGAGGTAGGTTTTAAGGAGCGTCTTAAAAGAGGAGAGAGAGGCGGAGAGGTTTTGGGAGGGAGCTTCGGGCCTTGGCAGCTGAAGGCACGGCCACCAATGGTTGAGCGATTAAAATCAGGGAGGCCAGAATTAGAGGAGCACAGAGATCTCTGAGGGGTGAGGTGTGTGGGGATGGTTGTGAGGCTGGAGGAGGTTGCAGAGATATGGAGGGGTGAGGCCATGGAGGTATTTGAAAACAAGGATGAGAATTTTAAAATCAGGAGCCAATGTAGGTCAGTGAGCACAGGGGTAATGGGTGAACGGGACATGGTGCCGTTCCACCATGTTTCTCGCCATGCAATTATCTCTCTGACCTGTCTGTTTCTGTACTAGCTGGTGCACGCCACAGATAGTGATCCTGAGATTGCTGTCTTTCAGCCCTGCATTCTTAATCTACTTCTTAACTTCTGGGTACAAGAGGCAAAATACTGCCGATGCTGGAAATCTGAAAGCTAAAGAGAAAATACTGGGAATACAGGTCAGGCAGCATCTGTGGTTCGAGAAACAGAGTTCAAACTTTAACTCTGTTTCTCTTTTAACTGTCTTTGCAGGACCTGAATCCTGTTCTTCCTTACCTTGTTGGTTCTGATGTGAATCACAGTAAGACTGTTTTCCCTTCCCTCTCGGCTTCTGCACAAATTCCTTTATTGCCGTTAACCTTGCTCCTGGGATGCAACACGCCATTTGGGAAGCGACCGTTGACTCCTCTCGCTAATCTCCCACTGCTACTGCCTTCCTGCACTTCACCCTCCTTACCTGGGCAATTTCTCCAATGTGCAGTGGCCTTGCTTGTGGCTATTCTCCCTCGAATCGCTTGCCCTTGGAGCAATTATTCAGCATTGCAAACTTATTTGCCCAGGCAGTTCCCTTGGCGGAGCCCTGCACATCCTCCTACTCCTCTTTGCACCCTGACAGATGGTGACTAGCTTCCAATCTTTATCCTCTGTCACTGTCTGCCGTTGGTGGGCAGGGAGGGGGGGTGCGGTGGTGACCACTTTTTGGAACATGTTTTCCAGCAGCCCCTCCATCTCCCACATGTGACGGAATGTCTCTGCTATTCCGCAAGTTCAGTAGCTTTCAGCTTGACTGAATGCAGCTGGAGACATTTCCTGCATGTGTTGCTCAAACCATCCTTGAACTCCCACATCCAGCAAGATTTGTGGAGTGCAGGTCACAGCTGTCCTGCCGTTAACATTTTAAACTTTAACTTGTGCTACATGTACAGAACGTGAACTTATAATTCACAGTAGAAAAGGTGAGTGTAATCACAACACATTGAGGTTGAAATTTGAATCCAAATTCAGACTGATTTAAAAAAAACTAGCGATGGGATGTAGTTACTACCCTTTTATTCCAAGTGCCGTGTATCAGATGTATCAAAATTTCGGACATCCCGTACTTTAAATGGTACAATGTTTGATTAACCAATTTTCACTTTTACAGGTACAAAACTGCAATAGCTTAATATCTTTGAAGCGGATACAGAAGAGATTTACTGAAATGGTTCCAGGGATGAGGGAATACAGTTACGTGGATAGACGAGAGAAGCTGGGGCTGTTCTCCTTGGAGCAGAGAAGGCTAAGAGGAGATTTGATAGAGGAGTTTGGAATCATGAAGTGTTGAGATAGAGTAAATAAAGAGAAACTGTTTCCAATGGCTGAGAGTCGATAACCAGAGGGGCACAGGTTTAAGGTGATTGGCAAAAGAACTAGAGGTGACGCGAGGAAAAACTTTTTTACGCAACGAGTGGTTAGGATCTGGAATGCACTGCCTGATAGGGTGGTGGAAACAGATTCAATTGTGGCTTTCAAATGGGATTTGGATAAATACTTGAAGGAGAAAAAATTGCAGGGATATGGGGAAAGAGCGGGGGGAGTGGGACTGACTGGATTGCTCTTCGAAATGGCCTCCTCCTGTGCTGTACTATTCTATGATTCTATCTTTATCAAACACCAGTCCTCTGCATTCCACAAAGCAATAAGGCCCTAAACATTTGACTGAAATCTGTCTTTTTTTTTTGAAGGTATCTCCTGTCTTCGATCCTTCAAGTTTGTCCTTCCATCTCTGATCCTTAAGTGCCTTCCCATCTTTGATTTTTTCATTGTGTCTTTCCCACAGTCTGCCATTCTTTAGTGAAAGCCTAGGATAAACCACACTAAGGATAGTTTCTGATATTCTCTTCTAAAACTGCATCACTATCGCATTGTTACAAATCTTGGCTCCTGCATTTAGAAATTCTCTGGCGTACAGGAGCGCTCGTCACGCTCATAAGCTGTCTGAATGTCTTGTGTTTCGGGTTCTGCCCATACTGCTGAATATCTAACTTGCACAGCAGGAGTACTATACAGCAATAATAATTCAAACTGGATATTCGTGTCTTTAGTACGTGCCACCGTGTGCCCTTCCAATTGTTAAGCAGCTTTATTTCTCATCAAATGGACCTACAAAGCAACAGTTATGATTGGACTCAATTAAATCAGTGCAACTTGTCTTTGTACAGTAATACAAACTAATAAATACGCAACGCTTCCCAACATCAGTAGGTTGTCTTGCTTGACTTAAAATAACTCCTAACCACCGCTTGCATTCTCCTACTGAGCCTGGCAGAAACTTGCCCCCTCAACTTTCTGTTCAGCAACCTTGACTGTCTACCTCTCTCTGATCCTCTTCATCTCCCTGTGTTCACAAATCCAAGAAGTGGGTCCAGGTCAGACAATTCCTGCCAAGGGCCTGGAACCAGGGACCTCCCAACACAATGGGTGTGAGGTGTTTATCCATTTACCGAGACAGGTTCAACAATTGTTTTGCAGTCTTTGGGAAAGCTTCAAGTTAAGTCTGTTTTATAAATTCAAAACCCCAACTTCAAAGCCTTGTCCGTCATCCTTTTGCTTTGGGACGCCACGAGGATGTGATGAGGCGTTGTATCAATCCAACTTGTTTCTTGTTCCGAAGTTGGTCATGTTGACAGAATTGCCTGGCATCAGCTAATATGGAGCAGTAATCACCACATCCAGTTCCACCATTGAATGGACAGATTAGGATTTCTGTGGGTCTTTTTCTCCACCCCCCCCCCCCCCGCCCCCCCCAAATTTCTAGCAAAAAGCAGCACAGTAGGTTCCACTAAACTGAAAGAAAATCTTTTAAGTAGTATAGGTTGTTTCCCCTGGCTGGAGAGTCTCGAACTAGGGGTCACAGTCTCAGGATTAGGCTTGGTTATATATGGTTATGCAAAATGTAACTGAGATTGAAACCACTTCACACAGGTTACACTGGCAAACAGTTCAATTTGGGTTTTCGAATTTCATTTTTTGAATTTTTAAAGCTCACTTTTCGGTTTTCCACGGATTATATCATGAATTAACTGCCCACATCAAAGTAAGACTGAGATGAAGAGAAATTTCTTCACTCAGAGGGTTGTGAATCTTTGGAATTCTCTACCCCAGAGGGCTGTGGACGCTGAGCCGTTGAGTATATTCAAGGCTGAGATCGATAGATTTTTGGACTCTAGGGGAATCAAGGGATATGGAGATCGGGCGGGAAAGTGGAGTTGAGGTCGAAGATCAGCCATGATCTTATTGAATGGCGGAGCAGGCTCGAGGGGCTGTGTGGCCTAATTCTGATGTTCTTTTGTGGTTGATCTACAATCCTCAGGAATCGAATCCACCCACAGATTCCTTACTTTTAAGAATATTAAATTCTGTGCTCGGTGAGTTGGTGAAAAATAATTGCGAAGTGAATTATAGGGACGTTTGATATAATGTGTATATTGTGCAGAATATCTCCCAACAGTGATAATTACTTTTTTCTTGAAGAGTGAGAGTATATGAATATATGGTTATGCAAAATGTAACTGAGATTGAAACCACTTCACACAGGTTACACTGGCAAACAAATCAATATGGGTTTTCGAATTTCATTTTTTGAATTTTTAAAGCTCACTTTTCGGTTTTCCACGGATTATATCATGAATTAACTGCCCACATCAAAGTATTGCTGCATAGCAATTTTTTTTTTCAAACAAGTCCTGGGAATTTTAGGGATAAAGCTAGATTTATTAAACTGACTTGACTTTAAGCATTTCGTTCCATGAGACATAAAAAAAAATATATTTCATGAAATTGGACTGATGCTTGAGTTGCAAAGGCTGACTAAGTGGTTTGCAGATAATTCGTTTTGAAGATTACGTATTTAACTTTTTATTTTTAGCTCGTTGCACTGTATGGGAGCGAAATTCATTCCTGTTAGCATGTTCCTTCATTGTTGCTGGCCCAAAATCCTGGAACTCCCCACCCAGTGTTCCTTCTTAGTTTTTATTTGGTGCATGGGCCCGTTCAAATCTACACGCGTGCACAGTTATTCCCATTGAAAGGTCGGTGAGCGGCCTGCGCAGGTCCTCCAGATCGCCGCACAGCTTAACAGGAACATTGTCCCGACCTAACAGCACTGTGGGAGCACATGGACTGCAGCGGTTCAAGAAGGCCCGCCACCACCACCTCCAGGGCAACTGGGGATGGGCAATAAATGCTGACCTTGCCTGTGCACCCATATCCTGAGAATAAATAAAAATGTGGCGACTTTTTACCCCCTCAGAGACAAATGTGGTCCATGGTGGGGGTTTTGAAGGAGATCTTTTTAAAATGACCAGCTGAACAAAATATTTTTGAGCAAAATAGAGGTCTTTAAAATTGTGAAGGGGTTTTATGGGGTAGATGCAGAGAAGATGTTTCCACTTGTGGGGCTGTCCAAAACTAGGGGCCATCAATATAAGACAGTCACTAATAAATCCAATCGGGAATTCAGGAGCAACTTCTTTACCCAGAGAGTGTTGAGAATGAGGAACTCGCTACCACAGGGAGTGGTTGAGGTGAATAGCATAGATACATTTAAGGGGAAGCTGGATAAACACATGAGGGAGAAAGGAATAGAAGGATAGGGTGAGATGAAGAGGGGTGGGAGGGGGCTCGTGTGGAGCATAAACATCGGCACGGACCAGTTGGGTCTGATGGCCTGTTTCTATGCTGTAGATTCTATGTCATACGATGTAAAAACAAATGGATGATTTGCAGAGATCTGGACAACATTGGTTTATTTTCCTCTGAAGGAGTTTTGTTGCATACGATGACTTTTCACCAGCTGTCGAATCATTCCTTTCCTTGGTGGGAGGTTTTGTTCTCCGGATGTGGGCGATGCTGGCAAGGCCGGTATTTATTGCCCATTCCCAGTTGCCCCGAGGATGTGGTGGTGAGCCGCCGCAGCTCTTGTGATGGTGGCGCTCTCACAGTGGTGTGAGCTGGGGAATTCCAGAATATTGACCCAGCGACGGTGAAGGAATGGCGATTATATTCCCTGGTCAGGATGATGTGTGGCATGGAGGGAAGTCGGAGGTGATGATGTTCCCGGGACATTGCTGCTCTTGTTCTTCTCGCTGTTAGAGGTCGCGGGGAGGAAGGTACTGGTGAAGTGGCCTCGGTGAGTTTCTGCAGTGCTTCCTGTACGCACTGCAGCCACTGTGTGCCAGTAATGGAGGGGTCGATACTGGCAAGGGAAGCAACATGAGGCAGCTGTAAAATGTGCATAAGATGGCTGCCTCAGTTGCTTATGTAGCAAGCGGCAAGCACTTCAAAGTAATTCACTGCATGTGAAGAACTTTAGGATATCCTGAGAGATGTGATAAGACTCGATACAAATATGAGTTCTTTTAAACGCTGTGAAATTTTCTTAATGACATGTTGTGTGTTTTTTTAGGGCATTCAGAACCTTTTCGTGCAACGCAGCTTTGGAACAATATTATCCATGCCCTCCAGACCCAGGTAGATGTGAGGCAGTTTAGACGGCATTGGAGAACGCACCGTGACTGCTTCACTGGCGCTGACGCCGTTGATGTGGTGCTCAGTCACCTCATGCAGAACGTCTACTTCAGCAACAGTGATATTTCGCGTTTGAAGGCGGCTCGGCTCTGCCAGGCTCTGATGGACCATAGAGTGTTTGAGCCTGTCGCTGCGAGATTCGTTGGCAAGGAGCAGGAGGTGATGTTTGAGGACCGCGGCAACAGTCTCTACAGGTTTCTGGACAACTGCACTTTGCCAGGAGCTGGAAAAGACCAAGAAACAGAGAATTTGTCGTGTCGTGAGAGACCGGTGCCAAAGAGGAAATTTACCAAGTAAGATTTTTTTTTTCCCCCCCTTCTCTGGGATATGGGCATCGTTGGCAAGGCCGGTGCTTGTTGTCCATCCCTGAACAGAGTGGCTTGCTAGGCTGGTTCAGAGAGCAGTCAACCACGTTGGTGTGAGACTGGAGTCACATAGGCCCAGAGCAGGCAAGGACGGCAGATTTCCTTCCCTAAAGGGCAGCAGTGAACGTCAGTTGGGTTTTTATGACAACCCAGCAGCCTCATTTTTCCTGATACCAGATTTTTATTTCCAAAATTTTTTTAAAATTCAAATTCTCAAACTGCAATGGTGGGATTAGGACTCGCGTTCTCTGGATTATTAGTTGAGTAACATAACCACAGCACTACTATACCCAGCAGTTTCAAAACGACCCTCAGATTTTTGATGACAGGTCATCGACCTGAAACGTTAACTCTGTTTCTCTCTCCACAGATACTGCTGACCTGAGTGTTTCCAGCATTTTCTGTTTTTATCTCCGATTTTTGCCTGTTGTGAATGTATACAGAACATTGCGGACGCAGTTCTGATTAGAATATAAACGTTCTATTTTCGCACTCTGCTTGAGACTAATGTATACCAATGCAAAAATACAATTTGAATGCACATAAGTTGAATTCTCTTTCTTCTGGTTGTGCGGTTGGTCACAGATCCACGGAAAAACGACCCCACTGCCACTCCATAACTGGCTGAAAAGTAGTGAGAGCAACCGAGGTTAATTGTCCTTTAATTATTCTTTTCAAATTCTTTTCTCTTGACCCGGCTAAGTTAAAGAACTTGCTGGTGTGAGAGACAGAATGATTATGTAGAATTTACAGCACAGAAACAGGCCATTCGGCCCAACTGGTCTGTGCCGGCGTTTATGCTCCACACGAGAATGATCAGCTGGAATGTGAATGTGTCATTCTGTGGCGTCTTTCTTTGTCAAACCTTCCTTCTGCCACTGTTCCCTGGACATGGATCTAGATGTGATGCTGACCCTCTAGGCTGCCCTAAAAAAACAACAAATATTCAGTGCATTGTAAACAGTGTTCAAGATTTGCTGGCTGCAACCTCAAGATTGCAGACAACAACAACAATTTGTATTTATATCAGGCCTTTAACGTCGTAAAATGTCCCAAGGCACTTCACAGGGGTGTCATAAAACAAAATTTGACACCGAGCCACATAAGGAGAAATTGGGGCAGGTGACCAAAAGTTTGGTCGAAGAAGTAGGTTTTAAGGAGCGTCTTAAAGGAGGAAAGAGAGCTAGAGAGGCGGAGGAGTTTAAGGAGGGAATTCCAGAGCTTAGGGCCCAGGCAGCTGAAGGCACGGCCACCAATGGTTGAACGATTAAAATCAGGGATGCTCAAGAGGGCAGAGTTAGAGAAGCACGGATATCTCTGCGGGGTGGGGCGGGGGGATTGTGGGGCTGGAGGAGGTTACAGAGATAGGGAGGGGCGAGGCCATGGAGGGATTTGAAAACAAGGATGAGAATTTTAAAATCGAGGCGTTGCTTAACCGGGAGCCAATGTGGGTCAGCGAGCGCAAGGGTGATGGGTGAACGGGACTTGGTGCGAGTTAGGACACGGGCAGCTGACATTCAGGCAACATTTCATAAAATATTTAATCTTATACCGTCAGTGTTTAATTGGCAACTATTTAGTCTTTTATAATACAGGGTACCAGTCTTAAATAGACCATGACTCAGAAGTATTCCATACATCCTTCTTTACAAAACCCAGATGTGAAATTAAAATTGTTACATATTGTTTTTCTTTAAACAGACCAGACGAAATAACTTTTTCGAATCCTGTTGCCTTGGAAGCTTGTGATAAAAGAATTGAAGAGCTTTTGCAAACAATCAACCTTCATCCATCACTACCCCCAAACCGAAAAATATATGCACCGACCAGCCTGCTTTCTAAAAAAGGTGAACCTGCTATTTTTACAATATTTTTAGGTGGCCATAAAGACCTATGCATGCAAAAAGCATTTCATGTTTCTGTATACGTGTCTATCACTATGTTTCGTCTGAGATGTAATTCAACTTTCTTACAAGCTAAGTAACTAAACCTTGTCGATATTTTCAATGTCGTGTTTGATAGAGGTCCATGATTTAAATATTGGCTGGTCATTTCATTTTACCCCCAAGTACATGGAATAAATTACAAGTTTTATGCGCACGTCATTTCGAATAACTTTTGATGTCGGCAGGAATCTCCCAAGTTCCCGCTAGCATTTTTGAATTAGCGCACTCACTGATTAACACAGATTTCAGCTAGCACTGGGACAGAACTTTCATTCCAAGTTCTGATTCTCACTGTCTCCCATTTGGCCTTCCCTTGCAAGTGGTCTCGTGTTACCAATCCTCCTGCAGTTAGTTGGGAACCATCTGTGTCACTGGCATCAGTGTGACTGCCATTCAGGGAGTGGGTAAAGAAGGGGGGCATAGGGTGAGTTGAACAATGCTTGGTTTCCTTTTCTTCCCCCTTCCCCCCCCTCCTCCTCTGCCTTCCCACTTCCGATGTGACTATTCGTGAAGATTTTTTTTAGCCAAGAAATGGGGGGCTGGGGAGGGGGCGGGCAAAATCCTTAGTGAGCTGTCCATTTGTTTGAGAAATAGGCTCAACTATTGCAACCAGTCACCATTTTTAATCAACTGGGACAATTTCTATTTCCCAGACGCAAAGTCAAATTCCTTCTACTCTGCCCCAAGAATGTGCATCAGTCTGACCTCCAGAAATGGCCCCTACTGCACCAATGTGGGTTTTATTCTATTTCCTACACCAACTCTCGGGTTGAGTGACATAAACACTTGGTGGAGAATTAGGAGCAACTTTTGTGCTTTGGTTCTTTGCCCACCTGGAGCTGGGTTGGTTCTGGGTGACATTGCCAATTAATGCCAGATTGAGACCTCTCAAACCCATTTCATAAAGAATCCCTCTAACCAGCAGACAGAGGAGACTCTCATCCCATCAGTCTGGGCTGAATTTGAACCCAGGTTTCTGGTGTAAAAGGCTGGTGTCTAACCCACTGCAACACTAACTTCATTTTCAGTGGTGCTTCCCTTAATGGCCTGGCTGAAATGAGGAAATTGTACAGGGAAACAACCCACGCAGTCGAAACCAAACTGAGCCTACCAACGGCTGCCCTCTTTATGCTCTCTTTCAAGCTGCCGACGGTTCCTCAGCCCATATTGTCATTTTGGGGGTCAGTGTCATTAATGTTTAAATGCCATCAGTTACTGTAGTAAAGCGCCTTACAGCCAATGAAGTACTTTTGAAGTGTAGCCACTGTTGTGATGTAGGGAAATGCAGCAGCTAATTTGCATGAACCTACTCATCGGTTTAACAATTCTAGTTTCTTCTGCCCCACCCCCTTCAGTAGAAGCTAACACAAATTAGATGTTGCATTTCACTGTGCAAATTGCATGCAGTAACTAACCAGTGTGTGTGTCTGATTGTTTATAACTGAGCATGTGAACACTAACTATGTTTCTACTGTGCTTCTCTTCTACTTTCAACAATGGGGTCTGACTTGCTCCACAACAGTTGTTGAGGATGTTTGGAAGCAAACAACTTTATTGCAGCTGCTACAATTAATTCACCTTCCCATCTTGGACAGCATCCTGGAGTCTCCTTCGAAGGTGGAAAGAAGAGGAGTAGCTCAGTTCAATCAGCAAACTGACCTTATTATCTCCAACACCTTCCTGGATCGAGAGGTTTCTAAGAGCCTAAATCTGCCCTAGTTAGTATTTGCAAATAACTTTTTATCTCATTATTCAAAGAGTTTGGAGGAAATAGCAATTAAAGTGCAATAACATGAGACCTGAAATACTGTCTGAACAAAACTTTGCTGTAGAGCGAAGATGAAAATAATGGAAAATCTGTAGTTGACTTCTGTTTCTCATCCTTACTGGTTCATTGAAAGAATGTGAGGCATTACATTTTGTGCATATAGAACCTTAAAAAGAAACGCAGAATCTTCAAATGATCTTTCTCCCCACCCAGCTGCTCTCATGCTCTCAACAAAAGGCAGATCGTGTTTGACTAATCTAATTGAATTTTTTGATGAAGTAACAGAGAGGATTAATGAAGGGAATGCAATGGATGTTGTCTACGTGGATTTTAGGAAGGCGTTTGACAAAGTACCACATAGAAGGCTGGTTAACAAAATTGAGGCTCATGGAATAGGTGGGTCATTGGCAGCTTGGATAAGGAATTGGCTTCAGGACAGAAAACAGCAAGTTGTGGTAAATGGCTGTTTTTCAGACTGGGGGATGGTAGACAGTGGTGTTCCCCAAGAGTCAGTGCTGGGGCCACTGCTTTTTTTGATATATATAAATGACCTGGATATTGGAATACAGAGTAGAATTTCTAAATTTGCCGATGACACCAAACTTGGGGGTGTGGCAAACAGTGATGATGATACCAATCGACTGCAACAGGACATAGAAAGGCTAGCAGAATGAGCAGACAAGTGGCAGATGGAATTTACTACAGAGAAGTGTGAGGTGATGCATTTTGGCAGAAGGAACGGGGAGAGGCAGTATACACTTAATGGCACAGTTTTAAAGAGTGTGCAGGGACAGAGGGACCTGGGAGTTAATGTGCATAGGTCCCTGAAGGTGGCAGGACATACTGAGAGAGTGGTTAGCAAAGCATATGGGACCTTGGGTTTCATAATTAGAGGTATTGAGTACAAAAGTAGAGAAGTTATGCTGAATCTTTATAAAGCGCTGGTTAGGCCACAACTGGAGTATTGCGTCCAGTTCTGGTCACCACACTTTAGGAAGGATGTGAAGGCCCTTGAGAGAGTGCTGAAGAGATTTACCAGAATGGTTTCGGGGATGGGGGATCTTAGCTACAAGGACAGGTTGGAGAAGCTGGATTTGTTTTCATTAGAGCAAAGGAGGTTGAGGGGTGATTTGATAGAGGTGTACAAGATTATGACGGATTTGGATAGGCTAGACGGGGAAAGGCTGTTCCCACTAGTTGATGGTACAAGGACTAGGGGACACAGATTTAAGGTTTTGAGCAAGAGATACAGGGGGGATGTGAGGAAAAACTTTTTTTACGCAGCGAGTGGTGAGGACCTGGAACTCGCTGCCGACGGAAGTGGAGACACTTAATGTTTTCAAGGGGAGACTGGATCGGCACTTGAGGGAAATAAACTTGCAGGGCTACAGGGATAGAGCGGGGGAATAGGACTGACTGGATTGCTCTGCAGAGAGCCGGCACGGACTCAATGGGCCGAATGGCCTCCTTCTGTGCCGTTATGACTCTATGACTTGCACGTGCTGTCGCTCACTTCTCCTATTCGCTATTGGATTTTTCCAATTTCGTTCCCCTTTCTATTTGCATCCGGCTACTTTAAATTTTCTTTCTCTCTCTCAAACTTCCTGAATCCAGTTGTGTTTCTGAAAAGAAATGGAATGCAAAACTAGTTATTTGCAGGTACAGAAGAGATTTACTAGAATGGTTCCAGTGAATTGGGATTGCATTTACATGGATAGACCGGAGAAGCTGGGGTTGTTCTCCTTCGAGCAGAGAAGGCTAAGAGGAGATTTGATCGAGGTGTTTCAAATCATGAAGGGTTGAGATAGAGTAAATAAAGAGAAACTGTTTCCAATGGATGAAGAGTCGATAACCAGAGGACACAGATTTAAGGTGATTGGCAAAAGAACCAGAGGCGACATGAGGAAAAAATTTTTTACGCAGCGAGTGGTTAGGATTTGGAATGCGCTGCCTGATAGGGCGTTGGAAACAGATTCAATAGTAGCCTTCAAAAGGGAATTGGATGAATACTTGCAGGAGAAAAAAATTGCAGGGATATGGGGAAAGAGCGGGGGAGTGGGACTGACTGGATTGCTCTTCGAAAGAGCCGGAGCAGAATCGATGGGCTAAATGGCCTCCTTTTGTGCTGTACTATTCTATGATTCTATGAACTGGGCCGATGAAATTCACCAGAGAAAGGGCTAATCCTGAAATTTCTGAACAGGAATAAGTGGCGTCTTTGTCTGGTCAGAATGTTACTTTGCATTCAAGGTGTGCATGAGTTACACTTCCTCAGTCTCCGTGTTGTGTTTTTGTTTGTCTCCGCAGTACTGATGAGTGGCTCTCGGTTGCTGTTGATTGCCTAGAATATTTCCCAGACCAGCTGATTGTGCACGCGAGTGAACTGCTATCTCAGACCGCGAATGACAGAGAGGCTGCAGAGACGCACAAAAGAGTGCTGTTTGAAACTATAGTGAGACACTACAGTCAGAACAGGGAGCCGCTTCTCTGCGACCGGTATCTCGACATACATGCAGGGGTAATTGAACTTCTAGGTAAGGTATTCTTTTTGCAGAGCTGTGAAAATAAAGTAAGTGCTGGTAATTTGGTCCTAAATTATGGAACAGCATGATTTTCATTCCTTGTGCATGATGAAGCTTATCTAAGAACGTGTATAGATTTTCACAGCGAGTCGGAGAATATGCTCATTTATAATAAGAAAGTAATACACAACACACTTGTAATACAGTTGATCTCCTGCGACTGATCACAGACAGAATTGTTTTTTATATATATCTCGCTTCCAATAACACTCTCATTCTTTTGTCGTGCTATCTCTGCCTCTGCTTTCCTTATTTGCTCTCTTTGGTCGTCACACATACTTCTAATTGTGGTATCTGCATCACTGTGCAACTTCCGTCCCCCCCCCCCCCCCCCCCAAATTATTTGTGTCTTATTGGGCCGTATTTTCCGATCGGAGGATTCCCGCGTGCGGAGGCCTCCGATCTGGAAAAAATCTACGCACTTACCTGAGGGCTCCCGAGGTGCGTATAGTTCCGATGCTGGGCCTCTCCAACTCCAAGTGCGCAGGGCCCACGTATCCCAGGGGCGCAGGCGGTTCGCAAGCGTCCCTGGGATCACGTGGACCATGGGGAGCTAATCAAAGAAGGGAATCTCCCTTCATACACTTGACAGATAGACCTGTCAAATATATGAATGGAGATCACTCCAAAAACACAGTAAAACTTTAAATAAATTAAAAAAAAAACCATCACCTTTTTAAAATTAGTTGAAATTACAATAAATTAAATATTTTAAACAAAATTAATTAAAAAAAAATAAAGTTTTTTTACAGGGCTAAAAATAAACTGACCTTTTTTGAAGTATTTTTAAATGATAAATGAGTGGAAAAATTTTTTAAAACTTTTTTTCAACTCTTATCCTGGTAAAAGCAGGCCTTATGCCTGCTTTTACCAGGCGTAAGAATTGTAAGGGTTTTCTGTGGGCGGATGGTCTCCAGAAAGCGAAACTATCCTCCCGCGGCGGCCCTGCTCCAGGGCAGGCGTCCGATCTGTCAAGGGCATTCTGGACAGATCGGAAATGCCGGTTTTCAGCGCATGCGCTGTGCATGCCTGAAACTGGCATTTCCGATGTCTCTACGGGTGGGCACACAGCGCGTACACACCCGTAGGGATCGGGATATCCGGCCCATTCTTTCTGTAAGTCTCTCTCCTCCTTTCTGTCTTATTTCTCTTGTGTGTCCCTCTCCAATGCCTGTGTGGCTCTCGCCTATCTTCCCTTATTGATGTATTCAATATCTATCTTTTGCCTTTGCAGGAAGATGGGAAGCAACCAGGATGGGGAGAGGTGTCAGAGAGGTGGTGCAACTTGGGTGATTGAGCGAAAAGGTGGAGGATGAGGTTCAGGGTAGGACGCTATCTTATGCGGGGGGGGGACAAGTGAGGGGTTGGGGTTTGGGCGGCGAGGGAGGGAGCAGGCAGACAGGCCTTGGTCTGGGTGGACGCGGAGGGAGGGCTGGACTTGGGACTAATTGTGAGAATGAGGTCTGGGAGCGCTGAGGTCTGGAAACACTTGGTGGGATCGCAGTCTGGAGACTAGGCTCCGGCAGTAGTTATACGGGGAAGGGCCGCTCGAGTCTGGGGAACCTGGTGGGGTGGGCTGAGGAACACTGGAGTGAGCGGGCGGCACAATCTGCCTTCTGGACCTTTCTGCTGACTAACCCTGATTTAACTTGCGTTGATCCAACTGCTTGATAATTTCATCCCATATTAGAGACTCTAGTAGTGAACCAACAGCTGAAGATAGACTGACTGGTGTATAATTTCCTGGCTTACCACCAAAACTAGTGGCTCTCAAATGTTTTTGGGATGGTATCCCACCAAAAAAAACCCAGCATGTTTGCCCCTCTAGGTATGATAATTGAATTAAGGGTCTCTCTGTTTCTAATCCTTCATTTTTTTTCTTTTCTCCTCCCTACTTTTTTCTCTACTTAACTTCTGTTTTTTTCTCCTCACTTCGGTCCTGTCTTCTCCTTTTCTGTCCCTCCTCCTCATTGTCTTTCTCCGGTGCCACTTCTGTCTTTCTCACCCTGCCCCCCTTTTCTTCTTGCTTGGTCTCACTCTCCTTCCCTTGTTTCTCATTCCCCCTCTTCATTTCTCTTTTTTTTCACTCTTCCCTTTCACATCTAGTTATCTTTTGCTCTCCTCTGCTCCTAGTTCATCCCTCTTTGAAATCTCAGCAGGCTGGGCAGCAACTGAATGGGCAGGTAGGCGGGTCAGAGTGCACATTGGCTGGGCAGGCGAGTTTACAAGGAAGCTGGAAATCACTGGTTGACAAACGCGCTCTTGTCATCATAAAAGGAGATCCTCTGACTCATTGTGAGAAATCTCTTGCACAATCTGCTGGTATTTTATACATTTTCTCTAGATTGATTCCTGAGATGAGAGGGTTGTCCTATGAGGAGAGATTGAGTAGATTGGGCCTATACTCTCGAGTTTAGAAGAATGAGAGGTGATCTCATTGAAACATAGAAGATTCTGTGGCGGATTGACAGGGTCGTTGCTGAGAGGTTGTTTCTCCCTGGCTGGATAGTCTAGAACTAGGGGGCATAGTCTCAGGATAAGCGGTCAGCTATTTAAGACTGAGATGAGGAATTTCTTCACTCAGAGGGTTGTGAATCTTTGGAATTCTCTACCCCAGAGGGCTGTGGATGTTGAATTGTTGAGTATATTCAAGGCTGAGATCGACAGATTTTTGGACTCTTGGGGAATCAAGGCATGTGGAGATCGGACGGGAAAGTGAAGTTGAGGTCGAAGATCAGCGATGATCTTATTGTATTGCGGAGCAGGCTCGAGGGGCCGTATGGCCTAATCCTGCTCCTATTTCTTGTGTTCCTACGTAAACTTGAGGTCATCCAAAACTCAGCTGCCCGTGTCCTATCTCGCACCAAGTCCCGTTCACCCGTCACCCCTGTTCTCGCTGACCTACATTGGCTCCCGGTTAAGCAACGCCTCGATTTCAAAATTTTCATCCTTGTTTTCAAATCCCTCCATAGCCTCGCCCCGCCCTATCTCTGTAACCTCCTTCAGCCCCACAACCCCCGAGATATCTGCGTTCCTCTAATTCTGCCCTCTTGAGCATCCCTGATTATAATTGCTCAACCATTGGTGGCCGTGCCTTCAGCTGCCTGGGCCCTAAGCTCTGGAATTCCCTGCAGAAACCTCTCCGCCTCTCTTTCTCTCTTTCCTCCTTTAAGACGCTCCTTAAAACCTACCTCTTTGACCAAGCTTTTGGTCACCTGCCCTAATTTCTACTTATGTGGCTCAGTGTCAAATTTTTTTGTCTTCTAATACTCCTGTGAAGCACTTTGTGACGTTTTACTACGTTAAAGGCGCTATATAAATACACGATGTTATGATTTTTTTGGAAATGTTGAATCTTGCCTTTCCAAGGTGGAGCACTTGACCAAGTCACACATCAGAGTGCCACACCTCTCCAGGCAGAAGTGAAGTGATTGGCTGAAATGAGACCTTGTCTGATTAGTCACCAAGCAAACATTCATTGACTAAATGTGAACGAATCAAAAGCGGTTTGACTCACTTGGTAACCAGCAATGAACAACCAGTAATCAGAAGATAACTAAACCATCTAATCGCTCAATTTTAGAAAGCTACCAATCCAGAACTGGCAAGTAGCAGGTAGTGAGCAATCAAATGGTTCAAATAATTTGCTTCATTCAAGACAGACTTGCATTTCTACAGCGTCTTTCACAGCCTCGGGACGTCCCAAAGCCCTTTACAGCCAATGAAGTACTTTTGAAGTGTAGTCACTGTTGTAATGACATCAACATTTAGACTGAGCAGTCTTAACGTAGCACAGTTTCACCTGAATAGTAGTGGAACAATACATTGTGCATTGCATGATCTAACTCTCCCGTCTTGGAAACAGATCGCCACAAGAGATCTGTTGTATAATTAATCCATTATTGTTTGTTTTTGCAAAACTATAGAAAGTGAAAAGACTGGACAAGCTGTGAGAGCCTCACAGCTTTGTGTTCGGCTGTTGGAGCCTCAGTGGAGAGAGGAACTGCACAGATTGCTGTGCTTCATGGCCGTTGCAGCGGACCCCGGTGCCTGCAAGCTACAGAAACAGGTTTATTGGCGTTTTAAAACTAACGGGAGCCCCTCGTGTATTCTCTTCAAAGTGGGAAAACTTGATGAGGAAAAACATGTTTGAAAAGAGCTTCAGAAAATATTTCCGACGCGTTTCTCCAACAACAAAAGAGTTATATATAAAAAAAAATATTTTGCTAACGTATTTTATTGTCAGCTAACTCTAAGGAATCGGGAAAAGAAATGTATAGGATGACCAAACGATAAGGACAGTGTTGTCCGAAAACTGCTTGTCTTTTTCTGTTTCGGGTCGTTCTGTGTGAAATCAGCTCCAAGTGGCGAATCGCAAGAATCAATTTCTAAAATTTGGGCTGAAAAGAAAGACAAAGACTTGCATTCCTACAGCGCCTTTCATGACCCCGGGATGTCCCTTGGCACTTTACAGCCAAGAAGTACTTTTGAAGTGGAGTCACTGTTGTAATGTGGGAAACGCGGCAGCCAATTTGCGCACAGCAAGCTCCCACAAACAGCAATATGATAATGACCAGATAATCTGTTCTTGTTATGTTGGTTGAGGGATAAATATTGGCCAGGACACTGGGGATAACTCCCCTGCTCTTCTTCGAAATAGTGCCATGGGATCTTCTACACCCACCTGAGAGAGCAAATGGAGCCTTGGTTTAACGTCTCATCCAAAAGACCGCACCTGTGACAGTGCAGCGCTCCTTCAGTACTGCACTGAAGTGCCAGCCTGGATTATGTACTCAAAGCCCTGGTTACAAAGAGGCGAGTTTGTATCAAGCTCACAAACTAAATGGGCCGTATTTTGCGACCCCTACGGGTGCGTATGAGGTGCGCCCGTAGGGGCCGCGCAAGTTCCGGGTTTAGGCATGCGAAGCACATGCGCGAAAACCCGGAACTTGCGATTTGTCAAGAATTCTCTTGACAGTTAATTCTACTTTACAATACGGGTAATTGGAGACATGACGTGTGGGGAGTGTAACGTGCTCGGGATGAACAGGTGACTTTAGACCTATGGTCCCCAAAGCTCTCCACCACTGGGGGTTTTCCTCGTGTCTGGGTCTGTTGTCGACTCATTGATAGAGATTGATCGCTGTGATTAGCCAACAACTCCACTATCATTGTATCATGTGACTACCAGGATGGTAGAAGGCGAACTGGACGGACCCTGATCTTTTACGGCAAGCAATTCCCATGGTCCTACATTTACTGGGACGTTATGTGAGTAGACACTCTACTCTTTGTACAAACACAGCTGCTGGCCATTGACTCCGTAAAAATAAATGTTTGAAACCCTTGAACTTAATTAAACCCTTGATTAAAAGAATAGCCACTAATTTAGAAAGATCAAGCATACTCTCGATACTGACCCTTCTTTCTAACCTTGGTGAGATCAGAAAGGTAAGTACAGTTGAAAGAGGTCTTAAGGCCAACTCGGTCATCCTTTCATAGAAAAGGTGAACTAGATGGACCCTGGTCTTTTTTTGTTTTGTATTCCTAAGGACGAAAGGGATATGGTGAACGCTGAGCATGGAGAAAGGGGAGAGCTGAGGATGGTCACAGGGAGGTGGCAAGCAATGTTCCCCCTAATTTTGTTTTGGGTGCGTGACCCATTCACAGTTTTGCACATGCGCGAAATTTAACATTGGAAAAACCGGTCCCGGGCTGCACGGGGCCGACAGACAGCTGCGCGGTGTCGGAGGAGCGGTGTCGGAGGAGCGGGGTCGCTGGTGTCGGAGGAGCGGGGTCGCTGGTGTCGGAGGAGCGGGGTCGCTGGTGTCGGAGGAGCGGGGTCGCTGGTGTCGGAGGAGCGGGGTCGCTGGTGTCGGAGGAGCGGGGTCGCTGGTGTCGGAGGAGCGGGGTCGCTGGTGTCGGAGGAGCGGGGTCGCTGGTGTCGGAGGAGCGGGGTGAAGCCCAGTGTCGGAGGAGCGGGGTCGCTGGTGTTGGAGGAGCGGGGTGAAGCCCGGGTGTTGGAGGAGCGGAGGTTGGCCTGCAGAGACCTCAGGCAGCAAAAAATGACCAAGGTAGAATGGGGCGAGACCCTGGAGAAATTTGAAAACTACTATGAGGGTTCTGAAATCAAATTGCACCTTGAGAACATAAGAACATAAGTATGAGGAGCAGGAGTCCTCCATTCGGCCCCTCGAGCCTGCTTCGCCATTCAGTAGGATTATGGCTGATCATCGACCTCAACTCCACTTTCCCGCCCGATCTCCATATCCCTTGATTCCCCATGAGTCCAAAAATCTATCTATCTCAGCCTTGAATATACTCAACGATTCAGCATCCACAGCCCTTTGGGGCAGAGAATTCCAAAGATCACAACCCTCTGAGTGAAGAAATTCCTTCTTATCTGAGTCCTAAATGGCTGACCCCTTATCCTGAGACTGTGACCCCTAGTTCTAGATTTTCCAGCCAGGGGAAACAGCCTCTCAGCATCTACCCTGTCAATCCCTCTCAGAATCTTATATGTTTCAATGAGATCACCTTTCATTCTTCGAAATTCCAGAGAGTATAGGCTCAATCTCTCCTCTTAGGACAGCCCTCTCATCCCAGGAATCAATCTGGTGAACCTTCGTTGCACCGCCTCTAAGGCAAGTATATCCTTCCTCAGATGAGATCAGAGCTGTGCACAGTAGGTTGAGGGACGTTGTGCATTCCTGATGTGGTTCCACTTACACCATTGTACATGAGAAGATCTAATTTATGGGGCAAGTGTATGGATTGCCACAATTCATGATGCACACTTACTGGTGTTTTATCAGTCACCTTACATTCGTGTTGGATACTTTAAAACTGCTCAGTGGAGGTAGTCAATGAAACAGGCGTTTTGTGTAAAGGCATTGGAGAATGTAACCCAGACCCTGTGGTTCCTACACAATGTCTCTGGTCACAGTATTGCAAAATGCAACTGAGGTCAACATTTCCCTGTGTCGAAGGGAACCATACCATTATATTAGGCTTTTAAACAATACAGCATGTGCTAACCACATCGAATTCCTGTTCAAATGTAGTATTAGCTTTGATAATTACTGGGTGAATATGCTTACTCTAACATTATTGCTTCAGGAATCTGGTAATGTTAGTTTTTTTTGGGGGGGGGGGGTAGAAGGAAAGAAGTTCAACATTTCAGATTTGTGCTGACTTGTGTGCCATCGGTTCACTTCTGATCTGAGAACAGTCATCTTAAGTTGGCACATCAGTTCCAATTCCCCCGTTAAACAACATGGGGACATTTTCTGTGTGTGGGCACTGACATCTGAATGGAAGTTGTAATGGTAGTAACCCACCCACCCCGCCCAGGAGCTGCCGAGTAAATGGTCCAGATGTCTCTGCTTTATTCTTAGTTTTCCATTCACCTTGATGTCACGAGTAGATTCTTGTTGCAGATATTAAATGTAGTTCAATAAGAGTGTAGGAAAATACAAAGTTCAGGACAAGACAAGACCCTGAAGTCCATCTCATTGGCCCCCAAAGCTAATACCTCCCAACCGTCCACTCCCTCAAATACCTCTCCAATTCTCCCTTGTGTTTCTCTTCAAATCTGGCTCCCTGTGGGGACACTCATTCCGTGAATCCACCACCCTTTGCATCGGGTAGTTAAAGCTGAATAGTCTCTACACCCTTGCAGTTCTAAGATTGGTTCTTAGTTTATGGCAATCTTGAACATATTATAGGGTTCAATTTATTCCCTTCAGAATTTTGAATCTCTTCCCTGATACTGACCAGGGTGAATAATCCCCAACTTTTCAACCTCTCCTCATAGCTCAGGTACCTTAAGTATCATAAAAGATCGAACGGCACTATTTCGATGAAGAGCAGGGGAGTTCTTCCCAGTGTCCTGGGGCCAATATTTATCCCTCAACCAACATCACTAAAACAGATTATCCAGTCATTATCGCATTGCTGTTTGTGGGACCTTGCTGTGCGCAAATTGGCCGCTGTATTTCCTACATTACAACAGTGACTACACTTCAAGTACTTAATTGGCTGTAACACGCTTTGGGACGTCCTGCGGTTGTGAAAGGCGCTATATAAATGCAAGTTCTTTCTTTCAGTTTTGCACTGCTGCCAGTGCCTGGATGTCCTTGCTGTCGTATGATGATCAGAATTGTACATAGTGCTCCAGGTGTGGCTGTACCAGTGCCTGTACAGACTCATTCTCGCTCCTGAGACTTGCGCTTTATCCCTCTGATTTCTTGTGCTTTTTTTTAGAATACCAACAGGACTGTGATGAGGAGAACTTTAACCAAAGCTATTGTACAAAGCAAGTCTCTCTCAAAAACACAGACTGAGGAACTGGTCCTATTCCTAATGGATAACCACACTGAGGTCTTCAAGGTACACTACTCATGAGAAAGATTGAGGGTCCATTGAGTAAAGAATATTATTGGATATTCTCGCTTCCTCCATGGTGTCTGTAACTGGTTGCTGAGTGCGACATGAAAGGTGTGAGACAATTCTCCCTCTGGGAAGCATGTGAACACTGCTCGCTGTCTCAGTTGAGGTCAGGAGCTGTCTGTGGGGAATGGTGACGGTGTCCGATGCTGTGACACCCTAAAATTTCAACAAAAAAAAATTTGAAAATGGAACTTCATAGAATTATATAGCGGTTACAACAGGAAACAGGCTGTTCGGCCCAACCAGTCCGTGTTGGTGTCCGCCCCAGCTCCAGCTCCTGCTCCAAAACGCTGTTTTCCGTGACTGTGCTCATGGTGCAGTTATCCCTCCTCGTCCTCCCTGCAGTGTTTGACTCTGTCGACTGCACCATCCTCCTCCAAAGCCTCTCCTCCGTTGTGCAGCTCAATACGACCAGCCCTCAGTTCCTCCCTTACCTCTCCGATCATAGCCAGAGCGTCTCCAGCATCAGCTTCTCTTCCCGCCCTTCCCCGTGGGTTCTAGCCTTGTCCTCATCTAGATGATGCCCCTCATCCACAGACAGATGGTCAACTTCCAGGTGGCGGTTGCTCGACACCCAGCTCTAGCTCCCCACCGTCTCTCTCAAACCCTCCACTTCCTCTGTGTTGCCAGACTGCTTGTCCGACCCCAGTCTTGGACAAACCACAATTTCTCCCAGTTGACCATTGGGAGGACAGAAGCAATCGTCTTTATAGGGCAGGAAAGTGGAGTTGATGTAGAAGGTCAGCCATGACCTTATTGAATGGTGGAGCAGGCTCGAGGGCCCATATGGCCGACTCCTGCTCCTATTTCTTGCAGCGCAAACTCTGAGCCCTTACCACCGATTCCATTCCCCTCCCCAGCCACTCTCTCTTAGGCTGAGCCAAACTGTTTGCAGCCTCACCGTCCTATTCAACCCCGAGCTGAGCTTCTGACCCCGTCAACAAGACCAGCTACTTCCACCTCCATAACATCGCCCATCTCCGCCCCTGCCTCAGCCTATTTGCTGCTGGGATCTTCATCCATGCCTTTGTCACCTTCAGACTTGATTATTCCAGCATTCTCTCGGTTGGCCTCCCATTCTCCACCCTCCGTAAGCTTTCGTCAGAACTGGAAAAAGGTAGAGATGTAACAGGTTTTAAGCAAGTGCAGCAGCCGGGAAAGGGGGGTCAGGGGAGGGCAGCTTACGCATTTATTTTACTATAATATGCTTGTTGAAAGCACAAAGTGGTGATGCAGCAGTATCGATTGGTTTACAAACCCAGTAGAAAAAGTGCACAAATAATTTCACCTGAATGAACTGGCCCCTTAAGCTCACTTTGCTTTCTCGCTCATGGGGATAGATATTGAGAAGCGACTGGTTTGTCGACAGTTGATAACCGGTTGAATTGCATTATAAAACGGGCATCCTTAGCACAGTACCTTTTATTTTCGAGCTAGAGACAGTGGACTATTAAAATAGCAATATGGTCAAGTACAGCAATTTAATATATTTTTCCCTCCCCCTGTTTCAACTAAATAGATCCCCAGTTCTCTGCTTCAGATGGTCAGGAAGAAGCTTCTTTTCCTTCAGGAAGGAGGGGATCCCAACGCTGTCGCAGGTACTTTGGGCGCATCCTATTACAAGCATGCAAAGCCCTTTCATTCCCTTCCACTGTCTTTGAAACTCGCAGTAACATCCTTTTTTAGCCAGCTGAGATGCATTCGTATGTTCTGTGGATATTTTTAAAACAGACAATGCCAAATGGCCCAGTATCCGATGGGGTCCCATGTTCCGTTGCATGCTGGCAATGCAAAGTTCAAGTTAGCACAGTTGAGAAGCTGCTTAAAGCTCATCTTTGTTTTCTGTTTGTAATCTGACCTCATTATAGATATGAGCCTGAATAATATAGTCCTAAAGTGGATTGTATTACCAATAATACTGGATTTCAAAATCTTTTTTATTCGTTCGTGGGATGTGGGTGTCGCTGGCAAGGCCCAGCATTTATTGCCCATCCCTAATTGCCCCTTGAGAAGGTAGTGGTGAGCCGCCGCCTTGAACCGCTGCAGTCCGTGCGGTGAAGGTGCTCCCACAGTGCTGTTGGGGAGGGAGTTCCAGGATTTTGACCCAGCGACGATGAACGAACAGCCGATATATTTCCAAGTCAGGATGATGTGTGACTTGGAGGGGAACTTGGAGGTGATGGTGTTCCCATGCGCCTGCTGCCCTTGTCCTTCTCGGTGGTAGAGGTCACGGGTTTGGGAGGTGCTGCTGAAGAAGCCTTGGTGAGTTGCTGCAGTGCGTCTTGTAGATGGTGCACACTGCAGCCACGGTGCGCCGGTGGTGGAGGGAGTGAATGTTTAAGGTGGTGGATGGGGTGCCAATCAAACGGTCTATCAACCGCTATCAATTATTTTTATCTGCGTGACCTATTTGAGCTTACCTTTACTGGAATGTGATAAGTGCATTTATGTTGCATCTTTCACATTCTCTTGATTTCACAAAGCACTTCACAATCAATTAATTCAGTTTCTTTTTGAAGTGCAACCGCTGTTGGTATGTAGGCAAATGCAGCAGCCAGTATGTTCACAGCAACTGAGGCGAATGACTGAGCTAATCAGTTAATCGGTGTTGGTCAAGGGAGGGATGTTGGCCAGGGCACTGGGGGAGAACTCCCTGCTCCTCTTTGAATGGTGCCGCGGGATCTATTACATCCGCTGGAAGCAGCAAACGGGACCCACAGTTGAGTGTCTCAGCTGAAAGATGGTGCTTCTGGCAATGCAGCTGCCCCTCACTGAGTGCCAGCTCTGATTGTGCGCTGAGGTCGGAGAAAAATGTTACGGCCATATGTTGGCAGACATTAATGTTGCAAACTAGATGTCACAATAAGATGATGAATGTGTCTGAACTCATGTTTACATTTATATATGTACTATAAAATGCGGAGTGCCACTTGAAATTGCCTGTTTCAACAACAGCAACTTGTATTTATGTAGCGCCTTTGACGTAGTAAAACGTCCCAAAGCGCTTCACAGAGTTACGAAACAAAATTTGACACCGAGCCACATAGGAGATATTAGGGCGGATGACTGGTCAAAGAGGTAGGTTTTAAGGAGCGTCTTAAAGGAGGAAAGAGAGGTAGAGAAGTTTAGGGAGTGAATTCTAGAGCTTGGGGCCGAGGCAGCTGAAGGCACGGCTACCGATGGTGGAGCGATTAAAATCAGGGATGCTCAAGAGGCCAGAATTGGAGGAGCGCAGATATCTCGGGGGGGGGTTGTCGGGTTGGAGGCGATTACAGAGATAGGGAGGGGCGAGGCCATGGAGGAATTTGAAAACAAGGATGAGAAATTTAAAATCGAGGCGTTGCATAACTGGGAGCCAATGTAGGTCAGCGAGCACAGTGGGTGACGGGTGAACGGGACTTGGTGCGAGTTAGGACACGGGCAGCCGAGTTTTGGAAGTTTTAAGGTTCTCGTGGCTAAAACCGCTAAAGGTAGAAAGTGGACATGAAAGTGAAAGGTTGACAATCATGGCTGGTATCTTTGGTGATATCTAGGAACTTGACTGCCTTCTTGCCCTTCTTAGGATGGGTATTTTCCACGATTAAGGTAAAGAGTGCAAAAAACTAATGCAGTATTCCAAAAGTATCAGTAATTGGGAGTTAAATTACTTAGAAAAGACTTGAAACGGGTTTAAATCAGAAGGTGCTTGATAAATGCGAGTTGCAGTGTTTGTGGAAGAGGATGAATGGTCTGCGGGAACTGAGAGCAACACACTGCGCGTTGTCTGCAGTGCCACCCAGTGCCGAGGGTATGGTACTGCAACAATGACTTTAATTGCCGTTTAACCCGATCGGTCACTGCAGCAATTACCACTAAAACAGTGGAGCTTTTCTTTATGATTTTCTATCAAGTGACTTTGAAGGTGAGATGAACACTACATCTCGGCTGGCACTCCAGTGCAGTACTGAGAGTGTTGGCGATGCCATCTCTTTGAAGAGACGTTAAACTAAGCCCGTGCCTGCCTGTTAGGATAGTTCAAGCGGATCTTAAAGATCCCATGGCACAAACAGAACATAGGAACAGGAGCAGGCCATTCAGCCACTCGAACCTGTTCCTCCATTCAATTAGATCACAGCTGATCTGTTCCTCAACTCCATCTTGCCCACCTTGGTACCATATCTCTTAATACCTTTACCTCACAAAAATCTATCATAGAATCATAGAAATTTACGGCACAGAAGGAGGCCATTCGGCCCATCGTGTCTGTGCCGGCCGAAAAAGAGCCTAATCCCACTTTCCAGTTACAGCACTTCAAGTGTATATCCAAGTACTTTTTAAATGTGGTGAGGGTTTCTGCCTCCACCACCCTTTCATGCAGTGAGATCCAGACCCCTACCACCCTCTGGGTGAAAACATTTCTCCTCAACTCCCCTCAAATCCTTCTATCAATTACTTTAAATCTATGACCCCTGGTTATTGACCTCTATGCTTAGGGAAATAGGTCCTTTCTGTCCACTCAACTCGGCCCCTCATAATTTTATAGACCTCAATCAAGTCTCCCCTCGGCCTCCTCTCATGGAATCATAGAAATCATAGAAATTTTCAGCCCAGAAGGAGGCCATTCGACCCATCTTGTCCGTGCCGGCCGACAAAGAGCTATCCACCCTAATCCCCAAATGCATATCCAAGCACTTTTTAAATGTGATGAGGGTTTCTGCCTCTACCACCCTTTCAGGCAGTGAGTTCCAGACCCCCACCACCCTCTGAGTGAAAACATTTCTCCTCAACTCCTCTCTAAGCCTCCGACCAATTAATTTAAATCTATGCCCCCTGGTTATTGACTCTTCTGCTAAGGGAAATAGGTCCTTCCTATCCACTCTGTCTAGGCCCCTCATAATTTTATACACCTCAATTAAGTCTCCCCTCAGCCTCCGCTGTTCCAAAGATGACAACCCCAGCCTATCCAATCTTTCCTCATAGCTAAAATTCTCCAGTCCTGGCAACATCCTCGTATATCACCTCTGTACCCTCTCTAGTGCAATCACATCTTTCCTGTCGATCTCAGTTTTGAAATTTTAAATTGACCCCAGCTTTAACAGCCTTTTTGGTGGAGGGATTTCCACTACCCTTTGTGTGAAGAAGTGCTTCCTGACATCACCCCTGAACGGCCTGGCTCTAATTTTAAGGTGATGCCCCCTTGTTCTGGACTCCCCCCACCAGAGGAAATAGTTTCTACCCTATCAAATCCAATAGAAAAACAAAATACTGCAGATGCTGGAAATCTGAAATAAAAACAGAAAATGCTGGAAAGACTCAGCAGGTCAGGCAGCATCTGTGGAGAGAGAAACAGAGTTAACGTTTCAGATCGATGACCAGTTCTGACGAAAGGCCATCAACCTGAAACATTAACTCTGTTTCTCTCTCCACAGATGCTGCCTGACCTGCTGAGTGTTGTCAGCATTTTCTGTTTCTATCAAATCCAGTGTTGGCCGGAGTTCCTCCTTCAACCATCATCACCAAAAACTAGTTTAACTGATCATTAATCTCATTCGTTGCAATCTTGCTGTGTGCAAATTGGCTGTTGCCTACATAACTACGTGACAACATTTCACAAGTAATTCATTGATGTGAAAGGGGTTTAGGACGTCACAATGATGTGACCAGGTGCTATATAAATGCAAGTTCATTTGCAATCATTCTTACATGGGCTATTCGCTGTGTAATGCATCCATCCCTAATAAATAATTTTAACTTTTATTGCTTGCTCTGTGGCAGGCTTCACATTCTGCCAGCAAGTGACGCAGAAGGAGTTTGAGGAGCAGAAACATCAGACCACCATAGACCAACTCCAACAGTTGGTCCAGGACATCAGTCAAAACTCCAACATATCTGCAAAAGAGAGAAACAGACTGCTTCGGGAGTTCCAGAAACATCATCCTTTAGTGTTTCTTCAGCACTTCCCAAACGTCATTTAAGGGGAGAATATCAGTAAGATAGTTGCTGCACTTTTCGAGAAACGACTTGTAACATTTTGAATGATTGCAAGAATTTAGTGGCATTGACCATAGAGCTCATTGATAGATTTTTGAATATTAAGGAATTCAAGGGATATGGGGATAGTGCAGGAAAGTGGAGATGAGGTAGAAGATCAGCCATGATCTTATTGAATGGCGGAGCAGGCTCGAGGGGCCAAATGGCCTATTCCTGCTCCTATTTCTTAAGTTCCTATGTTATTAATTGTAAAAGTAACAGCACAGGAGCAGGCCACTTGGCACCTGTGACCGTGATATGATTCTTTTTTAATTTGTTCATGGGATGTGGGCATTGCTGGCAAGGCCAGCATTTATTGCCCATCCCTAATTGCCCCCGAGAAGGTGGTGGTGAGCCGCCTTCTTGAATCGCTGCAGTCCATGTGGTGAAGGTGCTCCCACAGTGCTGTTAGGGAGGGAGTTCCAGGATTTTGACCCAGCGACGATGAAGGAATGGCAACAATATTTCCAAGTCAGGATGGTGTGTGACTTGGAGGGGAACTCGGAGGTGATGGTGTTTCCATTGCACATGCTGCCCTTGTCCTTCTAGGTGGTAGAGGTCGTGGGTTTGGGAGCTGCTGTCGAAGAAGCCTTGGTGAGTTGCTGCAGTTCATCTTGTAGACGGTACACACTGCAGACACGGTGCGCCGGTGGTGGAGGGAGTGAATGTTTTTCTCTACTAATATCTTGGCTAACGGTTTTCTGTGTTCGATTCTGATTTCATTTATTTTGCACTAAATGAGACTTATCAGATAGTCTGTGTTGTAAAGTTTCCATAATGCTACTGATTATGTTGCGTCCTAAGATTTTCAGTTAGAGTAAATTGAGCTCCCTTTCTGTTTACCTGCTTTGCCGTATCGGGCCAATTTTCTGATTTTGCGCTACCAGCGGGGAGCCTTGTCCACTGGCTGCGTTGTTTTGGAAAATCAAGGGGCAAAAGGGAGGGAGGAACTTAAAACTATCACTAGAGAAGAAGTACTAGTCAAACTAATGGGACTAAAGACTGACAAGTCCCCTGGACCTGATGGCCTGCATCCTCGGGTCTTAAAAGAAGTGGCTGCAGAGATCGTGGATGCATTGGTTGTAATCTTCCAAAATTTCCTTGACTCTGGAAAGGTCCCAGCGGATTGGAAAACCGCAAATGTAACACCCCTATTCAAGAAAGGAGGGAGCCAGAAAGCAGGAAACTATAGACCAGTTAGCCTAACATCTGTCATTGGGAAAATGCTGCAATCCATTTTAAAGGAAGTAGAAGCAGGACATTTAGAAATTCATAATACAGTCAAGCAGAGTCAGCATGGTTTTATGAAAGGGAAATCGTGTTTGACAAATTTATTAGAATTCTTTGAGGATGTAACGAATAGGGTGGATAAAGGGGAACCAGTGGATGTGGTGTATTTGGATTTCCAAAAGGCATTCGATAAGGTGCCACATAAAAGGTTACTGCACAAGATAAGAGCTCACGGTGTTGGGGTAATATAGAGGATTGGCTAACTAACAGAAAACAGAGAGTCGCGATAAATGGGTCATTTTCAGGTTGGCAAACTGTAACTAGTGGGGTGCCACAGGGATCAGTGCTGGGGCCTCAACTATTTACAATCTATATTAATAGCTTGGATGAAGGGACCGAGTGTACTGTAGTCAAATTTGCTGACGATACAAAGATAGGTGGGTTCGCAAGTTGTGAGGAGGACATAAAGGGCCGTATTTTCCGATCGGAGGCTTCCCGAAAAAATCTACGCACTTACCTGAGGGCTCCCGAGTTGCGTATAGTTCCGATGCTGGGCCTCTCCAACTCCAAGTGCGCAGGGCCCAGGTATCCCAGAGGCGCAGGCGGTTCGCAAGCGTCCCTGGGATCACGTGGGCCATGGGGAACCAATCAAAGAAGGGAATCTCCCTTCATACTAGATTAGCATGGAAAATTGAAGCTCATGGGATAAAGGGGAAAGTATTGACGTGGATAGAGAACTGGCTGTCAGATAGAAAACAGAGAGTTGGAATAAACGGCTCATTTTCTGAATGGCAGGCAGTAACAAGTGGGGTACCACAGGGATCTGTCCTGGGTCCCCAGCTGTTCACAATTTATATTAATGACCTGGATCAGGGAGTCGAATGCAGCATTTCCAAATTTGCAGACGACACTAAACTAGGAGGGGGGGTGGGCTCAGAGGAGGAGACCAGGAAGCTCCAGAGCGATTTGGACAGACTGGGTGATTGGGCGGATAAATGGCAGATGCACTATAATGTGGACAAGTGCGAAGTTATCCACCTTGGGTGCAGGAACGGGAGGGCAAATTATTATTTAAATGGCAATAAATTGGGAGAGGGGGAAGTACAGAGAGACCTGGGTGTTCTTGTACACCAGTCACTGAAGGCGAGCATGCAGGTGCAACGGGCGGTCAAGAAGGCAAACGGTATGCTGGCCTTCATAGCAAAAGGGTTGGAATACAGGAACAGGGATACCTTGCTGCAGCTGTACAGGGCACTGGTGAGACCACACCTCGAGTACTGTGTACAGTTTTGGTCGCCTCATCTGAGGAAAGATGTTCTTGCCATGGAGGGGGTGCAGCGGCGATTCACCAGGCTGATACCAGGAATGGCGGGATTGACCTATGAGGAGAGACTATGTAGTTTAGGGATGTACACACTGGAGTTTAGAAGATTGAGAGGGGACCTCATAGAAGTGTATAAAATTCTGACAGGTCTAGACAGATTAGATGCAGAAGGAATGTTTCCCTTGGCGGGTGAGAACAGAACTAGAGGACATAATTTAAGGATAAGGGCTAAACCATTTAGGACAGAAATGAGGGGGAATTTCTTCACTCAGAGAGTGGTGAACCTGTGGAACTCATTGCCACAGAGGGCAGTGTACGCCAGCTCATTAAATATATTTAAGAGGGAATTAGATATATTTCTACAGGCAAAAGGGGTTAAGGGTTACGGAGAGAAGGCGGGGACGGGATACTGAATTGAAGGATCAGCCATGATCTCATTAAATGGCGGAGCAGGCTCGAAGGGCCGGATGGCCTACTCCTGCTCCTATCTTCTATGTATCTATGTATCTATGTATACACTTGACAGATAGACCTGTCAAATATATGAATGGAGATCACCCCAAAAACACTTCAAAACATTAAATAAATAAAAAAAAAAACATAATTTTTAAAATTAGTTGAAATTACAATAAATTAAATATTTTAAACAAATTAAATTTTTTGAAAAAAATCAAGTTTTTTATAGGGCTAAAAATAAACTTACCTTTTTTAAAAGTATTTTTAAATGATTGAAATTTTTTTTTTTTAACTTTTTTTCAACTCTTATCCTGGTAAAAGCAGGCCTTACGCCTTTTACCAGGCGTAAGAATTCTAATGGTTTTCTGCGGCCGGAGGGGCTCCAGAAAGTGGAACTATCCGCCCACAGAGGCCCTTCTCCAGGGCAGGCGTCCGATCTGTCAACAGCATTCTTGACAGATCGGAAATGCTGGTTTTCAGCGCATAGAAACATAGAAAACATAGAAGATCGGAGCAGGAGTAGGCCATTTGGCCCCTCGAGCCTATTCCGCCATTGAATGAGATCATGGCTGATCATCCAAATTCAGTACCCTGTCCCTGCTTTCTCCCCATATCCCTTGATCCCTTTAGCCTTAAGAAATATATCTAACTCCTTCTTGAATATATTTAATGAATTGGCCTCAACTGCCTTCTGTGGTAGAGAATTCCACAGGTTCACCACTCTCTGGGTGAAGAAATTCCTCCTCATCTCAGTCCTAAATGGCTTACCCCTTATCCTTAGATTGTGACCCCTGGTTCTGGACTCCCCCGCCATAGGGAACATCCTTCCTGCATCTAGTCTGTCTAGTCCTGTTAGAATGTTATAAGTTTCAATGAGATCCCCTCTCATTCTTCTAAACTCTAGCGAATACAAGCCCAATCAACCCAATCTCTGTTCATACGTCATTCCTGCCATCCCAGGTATCAGTCTGGTGAATCTTCGCTGCACTCCCTCCATGGCAAGAACATCCTTCCTCAGATAAGGCGACCAAAACTGCACACAATACTCAAGGTGTGGTCTCACCAAGGCCCTGTACAACTGCAGTAAGACATCCTTGCTCCTGTACTCGAATCCTCTCGCTATGAAGGCCAACATACCATTTGCCTTCTTAACCGCCTGCTGTACCTGCATGCTTACCTTCAGCGACTGGTGCACAAGGACACCCAGGTCTCGTTGCACTTCCCCTTTTCCCAATCTATTGCCGTTCAGATAATAATCTGCCTTCCTGTTTTTGCCACCAAAGTGGATAACCTAGCATTTATCCACATTATAATGCATCTGCCCAATCACCCAACCTGTCCAAATCATACTGGAGTTTCTCTGCATCCTCCTCACAGCACACACGCCCACCCAGCTTTGTGTCGTCTGCAAACTTGGAGATATTACATCTAGTTCCCTCGTCTAGATCATTAATATATATTGTGAATAGCTGGGGTCCCAGCACCGATCCCTGCGGTACCCCACTAGTCACTGCCTGCCACTCGCTGTGCATGCCTGAAACCAGCATTTCCGATGTTCCCACGGGTGGGTACACAGTGCAAAAACACCCTTGGGGATCGGAATATCCGGGCCATTGAGTCTGCAAAGGGATATAGATAGGTTAAGTGAGTGGGCAAAAATTTGGCAGATGCAGTATAATGTGGGAAAATGTGAGGTTATCCACTTTGGTAGGAAGAATAGAAAAGCAAAATATTATTTAAATGGAGAGAGACTACAGAATGCTGCGGTACAGAGGGATCTGGGTGTCTTCGTACATGAAACACAAAAGATTAGCATGCAGGTACAGCAAGTAATTAGGAAGGCAAATGGAATGTTGGCCTTTATTGCTGGGGGGATGGAGTATAAAAGTATGAAGTCTTGCTACAACTGTACAGGGCGTTGGTGAGACCACACCTAGAGTACTGCGTACAGTTTTGGTCTCCTTATATAAGGAGGGATATACTTGCATTGGAGGCAGTTCAGAGAAGGTTCACTAGGTTTATTCCTGGGATGAAGTCGTTGTCTTATGAGGAAAGGTTGAGCAGGTTGGGCCTATACTCATTGGAGTTTAGAAGAATGAGAGGTGATCTTATTGAAACATATAAAATTCTGAGGGGGCTTGATAGGGCAGATGCTGAGAGGATGTTTTCCCTCATGAGGGAATCTAGAACTAGGGGGCATAGTTTCAGAATAAGGGGTCGCCCATTTAAGATGGAGATGAGGAGGAATTTCTTAGTGTCGTGAATCTGGAATTCTCTACCCCAGAGAGCTGTGGAAGCTCAGTCATTGAATATATTCAAGGCTGAGATAGACAGATTTTTGAACTACAGGGGAGTCCAGGGTTATGGAGAACGGGCAGAAAAGTGGAGTTGAGGCCAAGATCAGATCAGCCATGATCTTATTGAATGGCGGAGCAGGCTCGAGGGGCTGAATGGCCTACTCCTGCTCCTATTTCTTATGTTCTTATTACGGACAAGAACATGATTTCCTGATGGACACGGTAAGCTGGCGAGGCTCCCTGCCGGAAGTGTGAACTCATAGTTGCCCCTACCACCTGTTGAACGAATCTCCTCAGAGCACAGAAACGTGAAAGGCGTGACTCATTTCAGTGAAATAAGAAGCAAATCATTGTAATGATCCAACAATTGTCAGTGGGTTCTGGATAAAACAGGCTCGATTGACAGTTTGATCCTTTTTCGCTCTGGATTTTAGGTGACTTATTTTTCAGTTAAGCACATAACATAAGAAATAGGAGCAGGAGTCGGCCATTTGGCCCTTTGAGCTTGCTCTGCCATTCAGTAAGATCATGGCTGATGATCTACCTCAACTCCCCATATTCCTTGGTTCCCTTAGAGTCCAAAAATCTACCAATCTCTGTCTTAAATATGTTCGCAACGACTGAGCATCCGCAGCCCTCTGGGGTAGACAATTCCAAAGATTCACAACCCTCTGAGTAAATAAAATTTCTCCTCATCCCAGTCCTAAATAGAGAAAGAAAAGAGTTGCATTTATATAGCGCCTTTCACGACCACCGCACGTCCCAAAGCACTTTACAGCCAATTAAGTACTTTTTGAAGCGTAGTCACTGTTGTAATGTAGGAAACGCAGCAGCTAATCTGCGCACAGCAAACTTCCACAAACAGCAATGTGATAATGAGCAGATAATCTGTTTTAGTGATGTTGATTGAGGGATAAATATTGGCCAGGACACCGGGGAGAACTCCCCTGCTCTTCTTCAAAATAGTGCCATGGGATCTTTACGTCCACCAGAGAGAGCTAGCGGGGCCTCGGTTTAACGTCTCTTTTGAAAGATGGCACCTCCGACAGTGCAGCATTCCTTAGCACTGCACTGGAGTGTCGGCCTAGATTTTTGTGCTCAAGTCTCCATGAACCCACAACCTCCTGACTCGGAGGCGAGAGTGCTACCAACCGAGCCACAGCTGACAGTCGGTAGCACCCTTATTCTGAGACTGACCCCCCCCCACCCCCCCCCCAGTTCTGGACTCCCTGTGTATCCTCGGAAACCCTCGTACAAGTGGGAGGTGCTCTTTGGAGAGTGGCTCCATGAAAGAGCAAGCTGCTGACACTGGGTGCAAAGAGCAGAAGCGTGTCCGATTCCTCAGCATCGAAGACTTTCTCCTGAATCGCTAACATGCACTGAAAATATAAATTGAGTAAATACTGAGAGGAAATGCTAAATGGCAAAGGATAAGATTAATTGTGGAAAAGTCATTTGCTTTTTATATTTATTATTCAAGCTGGGAAAACACTGGAATAAAGCAAATTCTCTGCCATGTGATAAAATAAAGCCGTTCAGAAATTTGTATTTTTGCTTCAGATTTTTTTGAATGATGTTCACTGCTTGATTTTAGTTAAAGCCTTTTGTCCTTGACGTATTGTCCAATTATGCAGATTTAAAAAGGTGGAAAATTATCTCTGCTTGATGTCATTCATTTTCTTTTTGTCTCGTATTCTGATTGTTTTTTCCTCCATCTGTCTCATCGTTTCCCTCACTGCACATCTATTTTCATCATTTCATTGATCTTTCCCTCATACAAGTGTTTCCTCTCTCTCCCTTCGCCCACTTGTTTTTGTCCCTCACTCAGTTCCCTGTCTTGTTCCTTCATTTCCTATATACATAAGGTGAGGTGTGGCAGGTTTTGGACACAAGAAGACAGACCAGAAACACCCTTAGAAAGTTGAGAACTGAAAAGCCATGCCTTTTTTCTCTCTGGCATTTTTTATGCTTCTCCTGATTCATTTCAGCTTGGTGACTTTGGGACTCACATTCCCCCCCCACCACCCACCCCCCCCCCCCCCCCCCCCCCCCGATCCCCCATCGTTTACTCTGCTGCAGCACATGTCGCAGTCTGGGCTCCTGCAGCGACTGACTGCTGGAATCAAGGCTGAGCAACAGATAAGGGCTGATTACCTTGAGGACCCCTATTGGTCGCCTGCAGGCCCTGTCGTGTCCGCTGATCTTAGTTTGAAAAACTGCGCTCTACAACAAGAGTGCAAGTGTCATCCAAACTTCTGACTAGGATCTTGGTAAATGAATTATACGAAAACGTAGAGCTCATATTCTATGTTATGACAATAGGGTCACCAAGCTGAAACGTTAACTCTGTTATTCTCTCTCCACAGATGCTGCCTGACCTGCTGAGTATTTCCAGTATTTTCTAATTATATTTAAGATTTCCAGCATCCGCAGCATTTTGCCTCTTCTATTGGCTCTTATTCTAGGCTGGTACTGGACCACTGTGCTGAGCTTGCTGCCCTTTGAGAACCAATCTGCCTGTTCTTGTTCCCAAAGGGTGCATGTAAAAGATCCCACAGCACGATTTTGAAGAGCAGGGAATTCTCAGTGTCCTGGTCAACATTCCTCCCTCAACCAATACCACCAAAAACAGATTAACTGGTCATTCACCTTATTTCATTTTGCCGTGTGCCAAGATGGCTGCTGTGTTCTCGCTGTGTAGCAGCAGTCATGAGTGATAGTAATTTATTAGATGTGCAAAGTGCTTTTTGACATCCTGAGAGATGTAATAAGGTGCTATAGAAATGAAAGTTCTTTCAGGAAAGATCCCTGACAAACGTCTGTGGAACTGGATCGTTGGGGAAAGGCGGATTTATTTCCAAGGCACTGACATTACCCAGCTTCACTTAAAAAGAAACAGTAGATATTCAGGCTGCCGCATTTAAAATTTTCCCCTGATGCGATATTTTGTGGCACAATTATGGTTTTCTTTTTGACAGAAATGACACCGTGCTAATGTTTTTCCTATTGCAATTACTTTAGTTTTGCAAAGTGTGTTTCACTTTCATACCTGATACTATTCTTTTAAGTCCTCTTGTCTCTAAGTTAGGAGGTTGTGTGTTCAAGCCTCACTCATCGGGCCGAAGCACACAAGCCAGACTGCCACTTCAGTGCAATACAGAGGGAGTGCTGTACTGCCAGAAATGCCACCTGTCAGATGTTGCATCAGAACAAGGCCCTCCTGTCTGCCTGCTCCATAAAGATCCCAGGGCGTTAGTTGAAGGAGGGCAGGAAGTTCTCTGTCCCTCAACCAAGAGCACCAAAGAGTGGTTGTTTATCTGGTTGCTGCTGGTGGGATCTAGCTGTGCGCAAAATGACTGCTATGTTGGGCTTGGAGCCCCTTTCCTTCCAGAGTTATTCGCTGTTGATGAGGCTCAAGGGGAAGTTCCTGAGATGTAATTCAATTACAAATTAGATAAAATTTCTCAATTAACATTTTGGTAATCTGAGTCATGACGGGCTAAGTAACAAGATTGGGATGAACAGGTGACTTTGGACCTGTGGTTCCCAAAGCTCTCCACCACTGGGGGTTTTCCTCGCCTCATGTCTGGGTCTGATCGCTGTGATTAGTCAACAACTCATTCTCGTTGTATCATGTGACCATCAGGATGGTAGAAGGCGAACTTGACGGACCCTGGTCTTTTTTCATTTCCCATGTAACCAAATGCAACATAAAAATGCAATTAAAGAGTTGATACTATTTTAAAAAAGAAAGACGGGTGAGACTAGAACTAGGGGACATAGTCTTAGAATAAGGGGCTGCTCTTTCAAAACTGAGATGAGGAGGAACTACTTCACTCAGAGGGTGGTAGGTCCATGGAATATGCTGCCACAAAAAGCTGTAGAAGCTACATCATTAAATAAATTTAAAACAGAAAGAGACAGTTTCCTAGAAGTTAAGGGTTACGTGGAGCGGGCAGGAATTTGGACATGAGTCTAGGTTCGGATCGGTCATGGCCCTGTGGGTAGTGGAGCGGGCCCAGGGACCGTGTAGCCTGATTCTGCTCCTATTTCGTGTGTGCAATTCTGTTAGATGCAGGAGATGGTTCTGTGATAGATAGTAGATTGGCGGTTAGGATCAGATCAGCCATGATCTTATTGAATGGCGGAGCAGGCTCGAGGGGCCGATTGGCCTACTCCTGCTCCTATTTCTTATGTTCTTATTAAAGTGAAACACGCCCTAAAAAGCAGGTTTTTATTTTAAATGTACAAAGGGAGGTAGGTGTGTGCTTGGGAATTCAAACCAAAATTATGAACGGGTTCGACAGGGTAGATATGGAGAGAACGTTTTCACTTGAGAGAATCCAAAACTAGGGGCCATAAATACAAGATAGTTACTACGCAGGCAAAAGGCTTGGATGCTTTCAAAAGGAAGCTAGACGAGTACATAAGAGAAAAGAGAATAGAAAGATATGCTGAAAGACTGAGAGGCAGCAGATGGAATGAAAGGACTTTTGTGTGGATTATAGATAAAGAAAGTCTTGCATTTATATAATACCTTTCACTGATTACCCAAAGCGCTTTGCAGCCAGTACTTTTTCCAAGTGTAGTCACTGTTGTAATGTAGGAAACACGGCAGCCAATTTGCAGACAGCAAGCTCCCACAAACAGCAATGTAATAATGAGCAGATAATCTGGTTTTTTTCGTGATGTTGGTTGTGGGATAAATATTGGCCAGGACACCAGGGAGAACCTCCCCTGCTCTTCTTCGAAATAGTGCCATGGGATCTTTTACATCCACCTGTGAGGACAGACGGGGTCTCGGTTTAACGTCTCATCCGAAAGACGGCACCTCCAACAGTGCGGCATTCTCTCAGTACTGCACTGGGAGTTCAGCCTAGATTTTTGTGCTCAAGTCTCTGGAGTGGGACCTGAACCCACAACCTTTGCCCATAGAGGGAGTGCAACGAAGGTTCACCAGACTGGTTCCTGGAATGGGGGGATTGTCCTATGAGGACAGATTGAGTAGACTAGGCCTATGTTCTCTAGAGTTCAGAAGAATGAGAGGTGATCTCATTGAAACATACAAAATTCTTACAGGACTTGACAGGGTAGATGCAGGGAGGATATTTCCCCTGGCTGGGGAGTCTTGAACCCGGGGTCACAGTCTCAGAATAAGGGGTCGGCCATTTAGGACTGAGATGAGGAGAAATTTCTTCTGAGGGTGGTGAATCTTTGGAATCCTCGAGAAGAAACAGTGGAGGCTCAGTTGTTGACAGCGATCGATAGATTTTTGAATATTAAGGGAATCAAGGGATATGGGGATAGTTCAGGAAAGTGGAGATGAGGCAGATCGGAGATGAGGCAGATCAGCCATGATCTTATTGAATGGCGGAGCAGGCTCGAAGGGCCAAATGGCCGACTCCTGCTCCTATTTCTTATGTTCATATACCAAAGCAAAACACAGCGGATGCTGGAAATCTGGAAAAAAAACAGAAAATGCTGGAAATACTCAGCAGGTCAGGCAGCATTTGTGGAGAGAGAAACAGAGTCAATGTTTCAGGTCGATGACCCTTTGTCAGAACTGGAAAAAGTTGGAGATGTAACAGGTTTTTAAGCAGGGGCAGGGAGAGGGGGGAGGGGAGGAAAGAAAAAAAGAAAGACTTGTATTTTTATAGTGCCTTTCACGACCACCGCTTTACACCCAAAAAAGTACTTTTTTTTTTGAAGTGTAGTCACTGTTGTAATGTGGGAAACACGGCAGCCAATTTGCGCACAGCAAGCTCCCACAAACAGCAATGTGATAATGACCAGATAATCTGTTTTTGTTATGTTAGTTGAGGGATAAATATTAGCCAGGACACCGGAGATAACTCCCCTACTCTTCTTCGAAATAGTGCCATGGGATCTTTTACGTCCACCTGAGGGAACAGACGGGGCCTTGTTTTAACTTCTCATCCAAAAGACAGCACTTCCAGCAGTGCAGCGCTTCTTCCGTGCTGCACTGGAGTGTCAGCCTAGCTTTATGAAAGAACAAAAGGGAAGGTCTGTGATGGGATGGAAGGCAGGAGAGAGTAAGAGACAAAAGGAGATGGTAATGGGACAAGTTAAGAAACAAAAGATGACTCTAGATGAAGTGTAAATGGCAATGGCAGAATGATCAACAGCTGCTTATGTTCTTCTGACTCCGAGGCGAGAGTGCAACCCACTGAGCTGTGGTGGACAGCAGTAGAGAGTGGTTGGGCTGAATGGCCTGTTTCTGTGCTGTGTTCTCTGGGCTGAGATACCTGGACCAACCTGTACCTGTGCCTGAGCCCCGCCCCCTCCCCGGCGGCCCCGCCCATTGCGGGGCGGAAGCGGAAGTGATGCGGGCGGTGTTGTGATGGCGCCGCCGCTCAGGGCCTGAGTCTCGGGGCCGGTCTGAGCCGAGGGGCGGCGGGCAGCCGCAGCGGCCGGGAGCCGCGCATCTTCTCACCGAGAGTCACACCGGCAACCTCGCCGAGCGCAGCAACCAGCACCAAACCTCAGGTAACAGGCACCTCGTCAGGCTGTAACCGGCCGCGAATCCAGGCCGGGCCCGGGGGGACAATGGGGGAGGCCTGGGGGCTGGCACTGTCAGACAGGCAGGCCCGGGGGCGGGGGTAGCGGGACAATGGGGGAGCCGGGCCGCGGGGGTGACCTGTGACACACAGAGAGCCGGAGGCTGAGTCACAGAGAGCGAGGCTGAGTTGGGATCTGGGGCTGAGATGGGATTGGGATCAGAGATTTGGGGCTGAGATGAGATTGGGATCAAAGATTGGGGTCTGAGATGAGATTGGGATCAGAGATTGGGGTCTGAGATGAGATTGGGATCAGAGATTGGGGTCTGAGATGAGATTGGGATCAGAGATTTGGGGCTGAGCTGGGATTGGGATCAGAGATTGGGGTCTGAGAGTGGGATTGGGATCAGAGATTGGGGTCTGAGAGTGGGATGGGGTCAGGGATTTGGGGCTGAGATGGGATTGGGATCAAAGATTGGGGTCTGAGATGGGGTTGGGATCAGAGATTTGGGACTGAGATGGGATTGGGATCTGAGATGGGATTGGGATCAGAGATTTGGGGCTGAGATGGGATTGGGATCAAAGATTGGGGTCTGAGATGAGATTGGGATCAGAGATTGGGGGCTGAGATGGGATTGGGATCAAAGATTGGGATCTGAGATGGGATTGGGATCAGAGATTTGGGGCTGAGATGGGATTGGGATCAAAGATTGGGGTCTGAGATGGGATTGGGATCAGAGATTTGGGACTGAGATGGGATTGGGATCAAAGATTGGGGTCTGAGATGGGATTGAGATCAGAGATTGGGGGCTGAGATGGGATTGGGATCAGAGAGTGGGGCCTGGAATTGGAATCACAGACCAAAGCTCAGGGTCTGTGAGTGAGACCTGGCACTGGGTTAGAGATGAGAGATTGGGGACTGTGACTGAAATTGGAACTGGGATCAAAGGCTTGGGACAAAAGCAAAATACTGCGGATGCTGGAAATCTGAAATAAAAACAGAAAATGCTGGAAACACTCAGCAGGTCAGGCAGCATGTGTGGAGAGAGAAACAGAGTTAACGTTTCAGGTTGATGACCTTTCGTCAGAACTGGAAAAAGTTAGAGCTGTAACAGATTTTAAGCAGGTGCATAGGAACAGGAGTAGGCCATTCAGCTCCTCGAGCCTGTTCCGCAGAGGCAGGGAAAGTAGGGAGGGGAGGAAAGAACAAAAGGGAAGGTCTGTGATAGGCTGGAAGGCAGGAAAGATTAAGGGGAACAGATAGGGTAGATAGAGAGAAATTATTTCTACTGGTTGGGGATTCTAGAACTTGGGGGGCATAGTCTAAAAATTAGAGCCAGATCTTTCAGGAGTGAAATTATGAAACACTTCTACACACAAAGGGTGGATCTCTCTTCCGTAAACGGCAATTGATGAGATATCAATTGTTAATTTTAATCGGAGATTGATAGCCATATTGATATGGCACAAAGGTGGGTATATGGAGTTAGGTTGCAGATCAGCCATGATCTCATTGAATGGCAGAACGTGCTCGAGGGGCTTGAGCGCATAATCTAGACTGCCACTTCAGTGCAGTACTGAGGGAGTGCTGCACTGTTGGAGGTGCCGTTTTTTGAATGAGATGTTAAACCGAGGCCCCGTCTGCCCTCACAGGCGGACGTACAAGATCCCACGGCCACTATTTCGAAGAAGAGCAGGGGAGTTATCACCAGTGTTCTGGCCAATATTTATCCCTCAATCAACATCACTAAAACAGATTATCTGGTCATTATCACATTGCTGTTTGTGGGATCTTGTTGTGTGCAAATTGGCTGCTGCATTTCCTACATTACAACAGTGATTGCCCTTCAAAAGTACTTCATTGGCTGTAAATAGTGCTTTGGGACGCCCTGAGGTTGTGAAAGGTGCTGCAGAAATGCAAGTCTTTTTTCTTTTTATTGTGGTCTGATTTGGGATGGAGATTAACACCAGACAGGGACTTAAAGACCAGAAAGTTGTCAAGGCCCCAAGTAGAGATCCATCACCTGAGCAGATACTGTTTTGTTAATACTTGGAATGGGAGAAGGAGGAGGAGGACAGGTGGATAGATTTTTTTTGTGAAGATACCATTTGCTTGTATTGCAATGTATTGTGGCAGCGATTTGATTCGCATCATTGTGTTCGTGTTTGACACACACAGTGGAAACGAAGACTGCTTCTTCAAATGTTTTAACAACTCACTTTAATTCATTGAGCGATGATAAAGCTCCAAATTGGCAGATGATTAAATTCTAAATGGTATACATCAGCAAAAAAGTCACGTTTTGTTACACTGCGGACAATTTAAACATGCATGACCCCATTTTTTCTTTGCTTTATTCCCCCTCAAATAAAACTCTTGTGAAAGGCAATATAGCAGCAATATATGAAACATATAAGATTCTGAGGGGGATTGACAGTGTAGATGCTGAGAGATTGTTTACCCTGACTGGAGAGTCTAGAACGAGGGGGCATAGTCTCAGGATAAGGGGTCGGCCATTTAGGACTGAGATTAGGAGGAATTTCTTCACTCAGAGGGTAGTGAATCTTTGGAATTCTCTACTCCAGAGGGCTGTGGAGGCTGAGTCATTGAGTATATTCAAGGCTGCGATCGATAGATTTTTGGACTCGGGGAATCAAGGGATATGGGGATCGGACGGGAAAGTGGAGTTGAGGTCAAAGTTCAGCCATGATCTTATTGAATGGTGGAGCAGGCTCGAGGGGCCGTATCTCCTGCTCCTAATTCTTATGTTCTTCTGTAATTCTTGATGTAAACACATGAAAATTCTGCTAAAAACGACATGTATGTTTACGTCAAGATGTGGTGATCTCCTGCCTTCCACTTCCTTTTTTGTGAATTACCGCCACAAAATTTAACTGATAAGTAATCAAAGGCTCAGGTCAGAGCATCATTGTTGTTTGGTCAGGGAATTTTGCCAGTTGGAAGGTGCCTCGTCACTTTTATGCTGCAGATCAGAAGCACCCAGCAATGTACGGTAGTTTTGCATCAGTGACAAAGTCTGATGTCTCGGTGTGTTGGACATGCTGCTTTAAAAACGAACTATACAAGCGACTCTCCCATGGCATTGCTCCTGGTGAGGGTGGAGGGTGGGGGGAAATGCTAATTTTCTGTCCTCATGGCCACATAAATGGTTCTCTTAACCCTGCCCTTCCCACATCAAATGGTGAATCTTGTTGCGGCACCTGCACTGATGTGAAAGATAATTTGATAAACTAAAAATCTTGAATGTGTCATTGATGTAAAAAAAAAAGAGGCTGAAGCACTTAGAGTTAATTATAATTTATTATACATAATATGTGTGTGTGTCTATAAGAGAATCATTTTCCTCTCCTGGCTGATTTTGCTGTGCCACCCAAACTTGTACAAGTTTAAAAAAAAACGAATCGCTCTTACATTTGAGCTAAAATAAAAAAGGCTCTTAAATTGTTAATGCACTTCACAATTATTACTGTGCATTTGTCTGGTGAAATGGGTTTAAGTCCTTGTAAATTATTCTTGTTAGTTCATGGTGGCAAAGCGGTTGTGTGGTGTCAGAGGTTGAGTGTGGTGGATTAGGGGTGGAGGGCACGAGGCCGAGTGTGGTAATGCTGGAGTCCAACCATTATGCTAAGGACATGAAATGGGCGGTCACAAGGGCAATCTGGTGGACAGAAACGAGTCGGCCCGAGCCCAATGCTTGAAGACAGCCAACGCAAAGGGTGGTGTCGAAGTGTGGAACTCTCTCCCACAAAAAGCAGCAGATGCTAGCTCAGTTAATCATTTTAAATCTTGAGATCGATAGAGTTTTGCTAGCCACGCGTATAAAAAGATGAGGAGCCAAAGCAGTTGGATGGAGTTACAATACAGATCAGCTATGATCTCATCGAATGGCGGAACAGGCTCGAGGGGCTGAATGGCCACCTCCTGTTCCTGTGTATGACTGAGAAAAACAAACATGGCGGGTTGGGTAGGTCAAGGCCAAATTTGGATGGTTGCAGATGGGGGACGGGGGGAGGGCCGGGCCACAAACAGGAAAGGGGGTTCCCCAGTGTTCCATTTTATTGGGTGGAAAAATCTGAAAATTGAGTTTACAACACCCAATAAATGGGCAAAAACATCTGGGAATCGGGTGAAAAGCAAAATGGTGGGTGGATGTGGGCGACTCACTCCATTGCGCCACCTAGTAGTGTGAAGCCTGCAACTGCAGCATGTCGGGCAATAGTCTTTTCCCAATGTAAAAATGTTGATGCATGGTTTTGCCATCAATAACGTGACACAGGAGGTAAGCTTATATGGACAGGAAGTGCATGCCATACACAAGCTTTTAATCTATCACTAGTCGGCCTCCCGTAGTGTTGCACATGGGCGTTTCAGACCAGGTGTAGTCTTCAGGTGAAGCAGGTTAGAGTCAGGGCGGATAGTTTGATCAGGGAGGGCAGACATAATTTAGTCCCCATTTTAAACAATCATACATTGTGTCCTTTTGCTTTTCCATTATAAATTCCTGTATCCAGATTTCTAATAGAAACTAGCTATGTAAACTTCTGCCTCCAGTGGGAGGGGGGTGGCATAATTACAGTGTGGCCAGTTTACAGAGGCAGTTCCATTATAATGTACATGATGCGGAGATGCCGGTGTTGGACTGGGGTGGACAAAAGTGAGAAGTCGCACAACACCAGGTTATAGTCCAACAGTTTTATTTGAAATCACAAGCTTTCGGAGCGGCTGCTCCTTCATCAGGTGAAGTGTACATTATAATGTAAACATAGGAATTTATAATGGATAAAGTCGACAGGAGGTGTGCACAAATGTAATTACAATTGTTTTATTTCTATAATGTGTGTATGTATAAAAACACAAAATGCTGGAAACATGCAGCAGGTCAGTCAGCAGCTATGTAGAGAACAGACCCTTGAGAACTAAAAAATAAGAGGTGGCTCGGCATATTAATTGTTGTTTCGTACGATGGGAAAAGCTTATAATAGGTTGTCTAGTTTGGCCATCCATTCAATGGCCTGTGATAATCAGAGAAATGGGACGGGGAAACGTGGGCCATATTTTGCGACCCCCACGGGTGCGTACGCTACCGTAGAGAACACGCAAGTTCCGGGTTTAGGCGCGCAAAGCGCATGCGCTGAAACCTCCGCATCCCCAGGGAAAGGGCCTCCGCGGGTGGAGAGTTGTGCTATTTGCACAACTTCCGCCCGCTGAATGCCTGTCAAATTCTTCCGCCTGGTAAAAGCAGGTGTAAGGCCTGCTTTTACCAACATAAGAATTTAAAAAAAAAATTGATCACTCATTTATAACTTAAAAATACTCTTCAAAAAGGTAAGTTTATTTTTAGCCCCGCAAAAACATTTAATTTGTTTTTCAAAAAATTAAATTTTTGTTTAAAATATTTAATTAAATGGCATTTTAATTAATGTTAAATAGGGCCAGAAATTCGGCTCTCCGGCTTCCTGCGGGTGCAAGCATCGCGCGCGTACTTGCCTACCGCACCTGCCGTTGTGCTTCGGGCCCACGAGGACTTCGGGTCCTGGGCCTCCTCCAGCTGCCGGCGCGCAGTGCTTGCGTATCCCAGGGGCGCAGTTAGTTCGAATAGTCCCCTGGGATCACGTGGGCCATGGAGAGCCAATCGGAGCAGGGCATTTTCATTCATAGATTTGACAGGAAGACCTGTCAAATCTATGAATAGAGATCGGCCCCAACACCACACTTAAACTTCAAATAAATTAAAAAAAAACATCACATTTTTAAAATAACTATAAGTTACATAAATTAACTATTTTAAACAAACATTTAAATTTTTGAAAAAATTAATTATACTTTTTAACGGTGCTAAAATAAACTTACCTTTCTTTAAAGTATGTAAAAAAGATAAACCTGTTGAAAAAATGTTTAAATTGTAATTAATTAACCACTTACCTTGTTAAAAACAGGCCTTGCGCCTCCTTTTTAAAAGTGCAGCTTCTCCCTACTTACCCTCCCGGAGAAACCTGGAAAAAAACCGAAGTTCGCTGCGTGCGCGCTGCCTCTCCCGCGCACGCGTTCGACTTCTGAACCCCTTCCTTCTGGGGAACTGAAGTTCCGGTTTCCCGTGCATGCGTGAAACCGGCACTTCAGGTGGCCTTACGGGTGAGTACACAGCGCGTCCTCACCCGACAAGAGCCGAATTTCTGGCCCATAATGTTTTTTAAAAGTTTATTTCATGTATTTTTTAAGTGATCCCCATTCATACTTATGACAGTTCCGTACGTACAGAACTGTCAAAAGTATGAATGGGGATTCTCTTCTTTTATTGGCCCTGTATATTTAAAAAAAAAAGCCAAATACAGAGAGGAATCCTGTGGAATGACAGAACAGATCATATTAGCGAAATAATGGGCAGAAAAATTGAGATATGAAAGAAACAAAGGGTGTGTCAATAGCCAAGGAAGTGAGGGGCCTGGGGAAATGAGAGCGATGGAAAACCTGAGGCGGGGGGTGGGGGTCAGGTATGAGGATAAAACAGGTTTGAAAATGAGGGTGCAGCTAAAGTATGAAATGACTGAAATCAGAGTTCAGGCCAGAGGGTTTCAGGGTGCCCCAAGAAAAAAGTGAGATTTTTACATTGGAGCAGTGAACGAGGCCAATGACAGAGGTCAGACGGGGAATTAAAGTGATGAGCAGCAGGTAGCTCGGTGTCACGTCCAATTTTCCCCTAATTTTTTTTGGAGTGCACGGTCCCTTTAAGGGGCTGCATGGCCCATTCACAGAAAATTTACCACTGGAAAAGCCTGTCCCATGCTGCGCGGGACCGTCAAACAGCCGCACAGCCGCGTAGCTTCAAGGGAATATTGTTTACATCTTATCAGGAAATATCAGGATATATACTTATCAGGAAAGGCTGAACAGGCTGGGCCTCTTTTCTCTAGAAAAGAGAAGGCTGGGGGGGGTGACCTGATAGAGGTCTTTAAGATTCTGAAAGTGTTCGATAGGGTAGACGTAGAGAAGATGTTTCCACTTGTGTAGAGTCCCAAACTAGGGGCCATCAATATAAGACAGTCACTAATAAATCCAATCGGGAATTCAGGAGAAACATTTTTACCCAGAGAGTGGTGAGAATGTGTAACTCGCTCCCACAGGGAGTGGTTGAGGTGAATAGTATCGATGCATTTAAGGGCAAGCTGGATAAACACATGAGGGAGGAAGGAATAGAAGGATATGCTGATAGGGTGAGCTGAAGAGGGGTGGGAGGCAATATTCCCTGAAATTTTTTTTTGCGCCACGCAGTCCCTTTAACTGGCTGCAGTCCATTCAAAATTCCGCGCATGTGTATTTTTTCAATTTTAAAGCCGGGTCGCTGTCACTTTCACTGTCTCGATGTTAAAAACCTTGTTCTCTTTCACAAAATTCTGGGAACCGGTGAATTCCCCCACCCACCCACCCCAAAGTAATGGGCTTTACTGGCCAAGTAGACCTTTCCTCACAGCCGAAAGGGAACATGAGTTTGGGAGGGGGCTTGTGTGGAGCATAACCGCCGGCATAGACCAGCTGGGCCGTTCCTGCGCTGTATACTCAATGCAACACCTGCGGTAGAATGGAGGTGTTCAGTGAAGCACTTGCCGAATCTGTAATTGGGAGGAAACCACACCTTGAGCAACCAGTGCAGGATACCAGGTTAGAGGAAGTGTGGAAACTCATGTCTCACATGGGAGGAGTGTTTTACTTTTTATTTGCACAATAATGTATATTTTCCAAGTGAACCGGATATTAAAAAAAAAATTACGGGGCACCTTATATTTAAAAAAAAAAAGCCTTCTGTGCGCAGATTCACTGCACATGTTAAATTACAGGTTTATTTTGAAGATGTTCAGTCGTTTTGTAATGTGCTGCAGTTTTAAGATGGAAGTATATTATTGGTAGTATGTCTCGTGTGGTTCAGTAAACCTGTAGGCCAAAAGGCCTTTTCAACAGATATAAATAATCAAGTACTCCACAACACTGAATAGTTCCTGCGCTGCGGGGACCCTGTGGAGGTGTTATTCCCCGAGTGCAGTTAACCAGTTGAATAGGCTGGGTTCTGATCTTTGGCTTGATGACCTTCGCGGGTGAGAAGAAATCTCTCAGAACTTTTTTTTAAATCTCTTTGAACACCAAGTTCTGGTTCCCTGCCTCTCAAGAGTTTTAAAAAAGATTGCGTGGTCTGTGGAGGGATTAGATCTGTCCTTTCATTCCTGGCCTGTGTTTTATATTCAGCTCTGCCTCCTTTTTAAAAAAAAAAGAAAGAGCTGGTGTTTGTATAGCGGTTTTCTTGACCTTGGGGCGCTTCACAGCCAACACAGTACTTTTGAAGTATAGTCACTGTTGTAATGTAGGAAAACACTGCAACCAATTTGCGCACAGCAAGATCCCACAACTGAGATTTAAAAAACAGATAAATTCTTTTAGTGATGTTGGTTGAGGAATAAATATTGGCCAGAACACCGGGGAGAACTCCCCAGCTCTTCTTTGAATAGCACACGGGATCTTTTACGTCCACCTGAGAGAGCAGACGGGGCCTCGGTTTAACGTCTCATCCCAAAGACGGCACCTCCAGCACTGAGGGAGTGCTGCACTGAAATATCAGTCTGGATTACGTGCTCAAGTCTCTGGATTTGCCCCCAGAGCTTCTGACTCGGGGGCAAGTGTGCTACCGCTGAGCCAAGGCACGTTGGCAGTGGCATTTGTTTGTGCCACAACAGGATGACCTAGTTTGAAAGAATACAGGTGTTGCACATTTTGTGCAGCGATTCATATTGTCGGCCCTGCATTCTTCAGCACCATTTTGCTTTTGTGCGTGGGGGTGAAGTGGTGTCGGGGAGGGGGGGGGTGTTGGGGAGTGAGGTGGGCGGGGGGGGGTGGTGAAGCGGTGTTGGGGGGGGGGGGGGGATGAAGCGGTGTTGGGGAGCGAGCCTGGGGGGGGGGGTGTGAAGCGGTGTTGGGGAGCGAGCCTGGGGGGGGGGGGGGGGTTAAGCGGTGTTGGGGAGCGAGCCTGGGGGGGGGGGGGGGTGAAGCGGTGTTGGGGAGCGAGCCTGGGGGGGGGGGGGGTTAAGCGGTGTTGGGGAGCGAGCCTGGGGGGGGGGGGGGGGCGGGTGAAGCGGTGTTGGGGAGCGAGCCTGGGGGGGGGTGTGAAGCGGTGTTGGGGAGCGAGCCTTGGGGGGGGGGGGAGGGGTTAAGCGGTGTTGGGGAGCGAGCCTGGGGGGGGGGGGGGGTTAAGCAGTGTTGGGGAGCGAGCCTGGGGGGGGTGGGGGGGGTGTGAAGCGGTGTTGGGGAGCGAGCCTGGGGGAGGGGCGGGGGTGAAGCGGTGTTGGGGAGCGAGCCTGGGGGGGCGGGGGGGGGTGAAGCGGTGTTGGAGTCTGTTTGAGGGGTGAAGTGGAGTTGTGTAGGAGCCAGCTAATTGTTTATATCCGTTTTGAAGGTTGCAAATTTTCATTTACTTGCATCTGTCCTAAAGTTTTTGAAGGTCAGTGCAGAAACAGATTTACCAGTGCTTTTAAGAAAGTTAAACAGTACAGAGCTTGGAGCTGATTGACTGGCTAACAGCACACACCGCCTTTTTGTCATGTGAGTCCACACACACAATTGCATAACAAACTGGGTCAATATATGAAAGGGCGTCTTTAAAATGTATTTCTGCTCAAGCTGCAGATAAATGGGGCTCAAGGGATCAATAAAACTCTGCAAATACCAAGTATCATAAATGCAGACAGAAGGTGCGAGAAGCCTAAAGTCCGCCTCTGTGAAGAGAAAGGACGAGTTCGTGCCTTGGGTAGGGAACCTTCGTGAGTGTTTTAGGTCAAAACTACTGATTGATAAGAGTAGTAAATTTCCATCACCATGGCAACTCGCGATAAGTCAGAAGTGGTGACTGTATTTGTGAGACGTGTCCTACTTCCGGCCAATCTATGGAAGTTGCAATGCAGCAGGAGAGTTGTAGCTTTTTGTCTCTGTAACCTGCACAGAGATGTACCATCGAGTCTCGGTGGGGAGGCCGCAGAGTTGAAATCTAAGTTTCCCGTTTTTCCGAATCTTTCTGCTGATATGGAGCAAGAGCGTGGGGGTGGTGGGGGAGCGGGACTAATCGGAGAGCTCTTTCAAAGAGCCGGCACAGGCATGATGGGCTGAATGACCTCCTTCTGTGCTTTATGATTGATTGATTCGAAGAAACAAGGTTCTAATTTGAGATTTATCCACCTCCAACCCTCCTGGATCTCTGCACTTCCCCAATTCTGGCCTCTTGCGCATCCCCGATTTCCATCGCTCCACCATTGGCGGCCCTAAACTCTGGAATTGCCTCCCTAAACCTCTCCATCTCTCTGCCTCTCTCTCCTCCTTTAAGACACTCCTTAAAACCTACCTCTTTGACCAAGCTGCCCTAATATCTCCTTCTGTGGCTCGGTGTCAAAATTTTGTTTGCCAATCGCTCCTGTGAATCGCCTTGGGATGTTTTTACTACGTTAAAGGCGCTATATAAATGCAAGTTGTTGTCGGAGGCAGTCGCGCTAAGAGCAGCCTCTTCCAAACAGGACAAAGCAGTGAGTGAGCAATATAAGCACAAACAGGACTGAATTGCCTGGGCTTGGAGAGCTGGTTTGCCAGGAATCAGGATTGAACCGGACGCACGGGCTGTGCTTTGGATCGTGCAATCTGAAATACAGGAGCATAGCATGGAGTGGTTTCCCAGGAATGGTTACCCGGGCTCCTTGGGCACAATCAGCCCGAGCAAGCACTCTGCGCGTGACGGTTTAGACGTTTGGTGTCGACAGGTTCGTTGGCTTTGGAGAGAGAGCATCCAAGTAGGTCCTGAACACGCTTTCACCCGAGATACGTACTGTCCAGCAGCTGCGACCGGATGGTAAGCAGGATCAGGAAAGCACTGTCAGTCGGTGTGAGGTGATGCACTTTGTTTAAAAAAAGTAACAGCAGTAATTCTGCTCTGAATGGGAATGCATGTTGCAACTTGCATTGATATAGCGCCTTTAACGTAGTAAAACGTCCCAAGGCGCCTCACAAGAGCGTTATCGAACAAAATTTGACGCAACGCTACATGAGATATTAGGGCAGGTGACCAAAACCTTGGTCAAAGAGGTAGGTTTTAAGGATCGTCTCAAAGGAGGAGAGAGAGGTTTGGGGGGGAATTCCAGAGCCTGGGGCCTAGGCGGCTGAAGGCACGGCCGCCAATGGTGGCGCGATTAAAATTTCAGGCAATGCTTTTTATTTAAAAAGGCCAATAACTCAAATAGTCAAACCAACTCGGAATTTATATCACCTTTTAAGATAAAAAGTCTGTCTGAATAAATGTTCTGGATTCCTAAAGGTGATACTTGTTTGAATTTTTTTTTTGCAGTGTTACCTTTAATTATATTGAATTTCAAATTTAAAGCAGAAATAAGTAAAAACAGTATAGATTACTTTTTTTAGTCGTCAGACAGGACCCTTTTGAGTGAATGAATAATCCCAGGGCACAGTGTTGTAGTGGCTGTGGTACTGGCCTCGAAATCCAAGGGGTGGTGAGTTCAAATCTCACCAGGGCAAGATGTGAAACTGAATTCAATAAATCGAGCAATCTGTCGGCTGGCACCAGAAGAAAATGACAACTGTCTGAAGGGCGGTGGAAGCAGATTCAAGAGTAACTTTCAAAAGGGAATATTAAATGAAAGATTTTCAGGGCTCCGGGGAAAGGGCAGGGTAGTGGGGCTAATTGGAGAGCTCTTTCAAAGAGTCGGCACAGGCACGATGGGCTCCTGTGCTGTAAGATTCTATGAAAGCTGCCAGATTATCGCAAAAACCCAACTTGGGGGATTAATTGCCTTCGGGGAAGGGAACTTGCCACCGGTACCTGGTCTGGCCGGCTACGCGGCCGAACAAGTCACTCAGTTGTAAAATAATCCCTGAAGGAAGCTCACCAGACCCTTCTCGGAGCAGCCAGGTAATGAGAAGTCGCACACCAGGTTATAGTGTTGTGCGACTTCTCATTTTTGTCCACCCCAGTCCAACACCGGCATCTCCGCATCACAGCCAGGTAATGACATTAAATGCGGCAATGCCGGTGGCAACCACAGCCCTCGAACTAAGAAAAAAATGTGGAGGTTATTTTTCTTTTGCTGATTGCCTGTTCTTCCCCCTCTTGCTGCAGGTAACCCGTACATCTGAAACCATGGAGTCAATGCTTCATAAACTGAAGAGCACTGTTACCAAGGTCACCGCAGATGTTACCAGTGCAGTGATGGGAAACCCTGTTACAAGGGAGTTTGAAGTTGGGCGCCACATAGCTAGTGGTGGGCCAGGAATGGCCTGGAAGATCTTTCATGGCGTAAAGAAGTCGACCAAGCAGGTAACATTTTTTGTAACGTTTTCTTCAAACTAGAATTTAAATTTTTTTAGCTGAATGAGGCGTAAAACCGAGCTGAATAATTTCTTTAATGAAAGGAAACTTCCGTTTTGCTGTAGTGCAAATGAAGTCAGTCTCAATTGGCTTAAGAGTCACTGAGGTAGACCTCGACTTTGCGCGCTAGTGTAAAACGGGTGATAGTGAGTCAGTCAGCAGCCCGCTTTACATCTCAGTAACTTCAAATGGAAATAAAAATGGGGAGAGATGTACAACAGGCTGCCAATATGATCGCACAAAATAGGAGCAACCCCAGCGTGTCTGAAAATGATTTTTAAATTTGTTGTTGAGTGGGTAATTTTTTTTGCGAAGTATGGCAGCGAGGCTTAACGTAGTTAAGGTATGAGGTATGCTCAAGCTAGATTGAAAAAGCTTCCCTTTGACATTACCATTCCACAGCAGAACTGTTGAAAAAATGTAAGCTTGCCAATATAACGTGGGTTTATGGGACTAATTGTTCAGCTGAAGCACTTGAAGGCCTTGGTAAGGCTAAAAAATAGAAAGACTTGCATTTCTCCAGCACCTTTCACACCCTCGGGACCTCCCAAAGCGCTTTACAGCCAATCAAGTACTTTTGAAGTGTAGTCACTGTTGTAATGTAGTTAATGCAGCAGCCAATTTGCTTCATTACCACTATGTTATGTCTTCCGATATATTCATTAACAAACAAAAACTACCCAAGAGTAAACCTTGTTGCTGCAAGATGCTCTGGGTAAGCATTCCAGCAATTAATTGAACTTTAAGGGGTAAAAATTCAGTTGGTTGCGCCTCCCGTTAGCGCCTTAAGAGGGCGCTAATAGGGCGCAAAGCCGCTAACGCCCGGGCGCAGCGATGTTTGCGCCGCTCGGGAACTTAACTAGAGATTGTGCGGCAGCGCTAAACTTTACCGCTGCGACCACCTGCGCGCGCAGATTGTGACGTCATTCCATGGTGCAACGCCCTTGTGGCGCCCCGGAGCGGAAATTGAGTGGCGCCCCCTGCCTTACCGCCTGGCGCATCCAACGACCAGAAGACTGGAACGCTATCAATCGCTGTGGGGCTGGGGGGGGGCGCTATTTAAAGGGGGCCTCTTCCTGTCTTTTATTGTTGGTGGCATTTTTGAACTACGCATTCTGAGAGAGAGATGGAGAGACTTCTGGTGAGATTCAACGTTGTGTGAAGGAGTTTTGGGTACTGAGCAGCACTTTGCAGGTTCATTTTGATTTGCCATTCCTTGTATCGATTTAGCAGAGACTGTGGGAGCTGCACTCTGAGCTCTTTGCCTGGTACTCTCCATTGTTCTTTCCAGCACATTTGATGTGCAAGTCTCTCCAGGCCGAGATTCAAGGCTGCAATGAACAGGATGTGGATGGAAAGCAAGATTAACCATCCCCTTTAAGAACTGGCCCGTGCCATTGTGTGTGTGTTCCATTGCTGACTGACATTACATGAGCTTCGCCAGCGCTCTGAGTTAGCGCCTCACTCCTTGGCCTTTGCGCCTTAAGACAGGTGTGCAGCGCCTGATTTAGCGCTCCACTCACCTCCCGGGGCGGTAAAAGTGAAGTTTCCAGTCAGTGCCGATAATTAGCGCCAGGCGCTAATATTTGCGTCCAGACGATATTTGCGCCCCAAATGGGGCGCGACCTAATTTTTCCCCCTAAAGATCTTACCAAGGCCAAAGTAAAGGTATTGGACTCTTCGAAAAACTTCAGTCATCAGACACAGCTTTCGATGAAATAGTGGAAACTTATCCCTTGTGTATTTGTTTGATGCATTTAACAAACAATCAGATAATGCAATGGGTGGGTCTGTAGGGCACTTCTGATTGGATCAAATGGTGGTCTTCGTCAGTAATGAATTATCTTGTGATTAAGTTAACCCAGTACTCTTCAAACTCTACTGTGCGAGGAGTTCACTTTCAATTACTAACACGCACTTTGGAGCCCCCGTCTTAACTTCTGAAAGGCTCCACAAAGGGAGACTGTGTCATTAATGCAGAAAATGTCCTGTTATTAGTGTACAGCAAGTAAGTCAGTAAATCAGAAAATTTTGCTCATGATGCGTGGTGTACGACTGCCCCAAGATGGGGAGAAACCTGATGATCTCATGGACCCTAGTTTGAAAACCCACGACTTAACCCCTGAATGTTACACTCATTTTTCAGCATGTTCAAAATGGCCAAAAATGTAATGCTGACACACAGTACACTTTTTGAAAATTGCATCCAAGTAAAAAGAAAAGAAAGACTTGCATTTATATAGTGCCTCAGGACGTCCCAAAGCGCTTTACAGCCAATGAAGTACTGTTTGAAGTGTAGTCACTGTTGTAATGTGGGAACCGTGGCAGCCAATTTGCCCACAGCAAGCTCCCACAAACAGCAATGTGATAATGACCAGATAATGTGTTTTGAGGGATAAATATTGGCCAGAACACTGGGGATAACTCCCCTGCTCTTCTTCGAAATAGTGCCATGGGATCTTTTACATGCACTTGAGAGAGCAGTTTAACTTCTCATCCGAAAGTCGGCACCGAGGCCCCGTCTGCCCTTTCAAGTGGACGTAAAAGATCCCATGGCACTATTTTGAAGAAGAGCAAGTGAGTTCTCCCCGGTGTCCTGGCTAATATTTATCCCACAATCGACACCAAAAAACAGTTTATCTGGTCGTTATCACATTGCTATTTGTGAGAGCTTGCCGTGCGCAAATTGGCTGCCGCGTTTACAACAGTGACAACACTTCAAAAAAGTGCTTCATTGGCTTTAAAGCGCTTTGGGACTTCCTGAGGTCATGAAAGACGCTGTATTAATACAAGTCTTCTTTTTTCAAATATTTATCCAATACCTTTTTAAATGATGCTATAGTCTCTGCCTCGATAGGCACTTGTGGCAAAGCATTCCATTTCTAATAACCCTCTTGTGTGGAAAAAAATCTTCTAACTTCCCCCTTTTTGATAAACCTCAGTTTGGTGCCTCTTGTTATTGATTCTCCAAGTCTCAAATCCTTGCTTTTATATTCAGTGCCCTTAAAATTGTGTGCTTTTAGGTTACAGTTACTTTTAGTTGTGTTCATCCTTCCCTGACTATCTCTTTTAGTGAAGTTCTAACCTTTTCTCTCTGCCTATCTGGGGGGTTGTGGGGGGAGGTTGTAGTGTGTGTGGGTCACGCTGTTCGTTTTGTTTTTGTTTTCAAGATCTTCAGAATTAAAACTGGTTAATTGGGACTCCCCATTGGGAATTTAATCATCTGCATTAAGCAGAGCCCGTGGGAATTAATTAGTGCCTCAGAGGATGTCCTCATTAGTCGTGCTCTAAGCATGACCAGCTTCAGCACACAAAAGGAAAAATCGTTGCCTTGTGGTATTGGTTCATTGTTGTTACATTGCTACCCTGGTTATAACATGACTGATGGTTTAGGTCCCAAGATTTCCTGTCACATATTAGCACATCAAAAGATCTCTAAACCACCCAGTAGCAATGCTGTCGCTGAGACTCTACTTCTGAAATCGCTGCTGAACAAAATGATGAGAAGCATACGGTTTCAAACTCTTCCTCACGGCTACAACAACTTGCATTTATATAGCGCCTTTAATGTTGTAAAATGTCCCAAGGCGCTTTACAGGAGCGTTATCAGACAAAATTTGACACCGAGCCACGTAATGGCAGATAGCAAGACAAGTGACCAAAGGCTTGTTCAAAGAGGTAGGTTTTAAGGAGCGTCTTAAAGCAGGAGAGAGAGGTTTCGGTTCCGACCACATATCCGCGGCATAACTAAGACCACCTAATTCCACCTCCGTAACATTGCCCGTCTCGACCCTTGCCTCAGCTCATCCACTGCTGAAACCCTCATCCATGCCTTTGTCACCTCTAGACTTGACTATTCCAATGCACTCCTGGCTGGCCTCCCACATTCTACCCTATGTAAACTTAAGGTCATCCAAAACTCGGCTGCCCGTGTCCTAACTCGCACCAAGTCCCGTTCGCCCATCACCCCTGTTTTCGCTGACCTCCATTGGCTCCCGGTTAAGCAACGCCTCAGTTTCAAAATTCTCATCCTTGTTTTCAAATCCCTCCATGGCTTCACCCCTCCCTATCTCTAATCTCCTTCAGCCCCCACAACCCCCCAAGATATCTGTGCTCCTCAAATTCTGCCCTCTTGAGCATCCCTGATTATAATTGGTCAACCATCGGTGGCCGTGCCTTCTGTTGCCGAGGCCCTAAGCTCTGGGATTCCCTCCCTAAACCTCTCCGCCTCTCTACCTCTCTTTCCTCCTTTAAGATGCTCCTTAAAACTTAACTCTTTGACCAAGCTTTTGGTCATCTCCCCTAATTTCTTCTTATGTGGCTTGGTGTCAAATTTTTTGTCTTATAACACTCCTGTGAAGCACCTTGGAATGTTTTACTGCATTAAAGGCGTTATATAATTAAATGTTGTTGTGGCATTCCAGAGCTTAGGGCCCAAGCAGTTGAAGGCATGGCCGCCAATGGTGGAGCGAAGGAAATCATGGATGCGCAAGAGTCCGAAATTGGACGAGCGCCAAGATCTCGGAGGGTTGTAGGTGGATAAATCTCAAATCAGAACACCCAGATGTGCTCAGAGAATCAATCTTGCAGCACAGAAAGATGCTGCAGTATTTCAACTCTCTAACGTCGATCGAGGCTTATTCATCTCTTTTTTCTTGTTTCAGGAAGTGGCTGTATTTGTTTTTGACAAAAAGCTAATCGAGAAGTACCAAAAATTTGACAAGGACCACACTATTGATTCTCTCAAAAAAGGCGTGCAGCAGCTAACCAGACTGAGACACCCACGCCTGCTGACTGTGCAGCATCCGTTGGAGGAGTCCAGGTAAAGGGCTTCCGATACATGTATTGCTTACTTTTCATGACCATCAGTGAAGGTTAACTTGTTTATTAAACTGATGTATCTTTGTGGATAAACCGTCTAACTGTTCTTTACAGAGACTGTTTAGCCTTTTGCACGGAGCCCGTCTTTGCAAGTTTAGCCAACGTCCTCGGTTGCTACGACCACCTACCTTCTCCTGTGCCTGTGGAAATTAAAGGACACAAGCTTTACGATGTCGAAGTCAAATATGGTTTGCTGCAGGTGAATTGCTGGTGCATTTATTAGATATTCAGATCGGTGTGGTAATTGATGCATGTACTGCATGCCTCTCGCAGTCCACTGTCTTAGTTAGGTGAACTTTGTCGGTTCTAAACTGTGCAAATGGTTGGAGTCCCATAGTTTTAAAAGAAAAAAGCAAGAGGTCCCACAATACAATCTCCGTGGAGTAAAACCTGATATTGCTCAACTCCTTACTTC